>PVJC01004914.1:0-29811 GCA_004026665.1 Murina feae
CTGAAAGGCTGAATTATGATGTTATAAAGAAAGAGAAAGGACCCCTCCCCCTTTAACCTAGAGTTATATTTCTTGGCTTATGGACACAGTTCTGTTATTTCTGTTAAGTGGATTCTTTCTGAACTAAATGTATACATACTGTGAAAATATGTGGGTGTCTGCTAGGATGGTTCATTTCCCCTAAACATACAGCAAGTAGGGGAATCATGTTATCCCAATTAATTGCAGGTTTAGGGCACCCTTCCTATGGCTAGCTAGGAATTATCATATTTATGACCCCCCCCCCCCTTTTTTTCCCCATCCAGCCAAGATCCTGGAGAATTTTGAGCCAGGAAGGCACTTTTCTCAAGAAATGACAAAACACTAATTGGATTTTCAATGATTTTATTACTGGGATGAATTCTAGGAATGGAAACCTCAGGGTGAATTATAAAAATAGTCTGTTTTTATAAGTAAGAACTTTCAGGAGTGTTGCCTTCAACTGAACAGAAGCAGAAAAAATCCCAAACATGCTGAAGATCTTGAACCCGCTTCATGGTCCCGTATGCTCAGTGCAAGGACATTTATAGTGAGGTGCAGCTAAAGTGTGGGTGCACAGTGGTCTCTGGGCTCAACCTTTTGGTTTCAAATCTCAGTTCTGTTCACTAGCTTTATGACTTGGGTCAAGCTGATCAAGATCTCTAAGCCTCTGTTTATTTACCTTTAAAATGGCTATGATAATAGCACCTACCTTTAGAGGTAAAGTTAAAAGATTCCATCTATATGAAGTACAAAGGAAGGGAAAGTGACTGAAATGATAGAGACATAGGGGCTATGCTGTTGCATAAAAGCTTGGAGGGCTGGAAATGATGCTCTGGGGGTTATACTTTCTTGTGCTTGTTCTGTTCCCATCTCCGCGGATCCTTCATAGCAGGCCTCTGAGAACATGGGATTCTCTATACAGAAAACAAAGAGCATTTCCTGGGCATCTTGGCTCAGCAAGTAAACAAAAGTTTGAGCAATTCGCCTCTATCTGGCTTATTTATTTGACAAGGCCCATGGAACTGGAATTCCAGGGGGAGCAAACATATCCCATCTCTGACCATCTCAGAGACTTTCTGTGTTAGACTTGTAAATTTCTTTTTTTCCATTCTCTCTTCTCAAAGTTTAGAAAAAAACTTCTGAATGTTAACCTAGCGTAAACACTGAGTTTTCTGGGAGCTTGCTGGCTTCCAGTTGGACTTAGAATATTTTCTAGGGGCTCATCAGACATGATGTCTTCCCTGGGTCTGTACTATAGAAATAACCAGTCTGGGCATCAGTGGGGATTTCCCACATCAGTGGTTTTGTCATTGATATGAGCCAATCTGGGGGTAAATTCTGAAGAACAGCAAAAGTGTTATTGGGATATATGTTACAGAGTGTTAAATTTTATGAATATGTTAACTAATAACAAATATTTATGTTCTACTCGAGCCTTTAAGTTTCAACTATCTACTTTAATTTACATAAATAAGTATTTAGCTTCCTGCTATTATGGCTTTCTTCTGTCCAGGATGACTATTAGATATATTTATCATAACCCAGGCTTTCAGGATATCACATGTGGTTTTAGTTTTGCTTCAGTTCATAGCAGTCAATGTGAGTAGAAATCCCGTCTCCAAATTTGTCCTTTCTGAAAAAAATTATTAACTAAGGAGGTTAGTATGCCTGGTCCCAGTAGATGTTCCCTGTGTCATATTCTGTAAGTTACCTTCGGTTCCTTCTTTTCCTCCTTCTGTATTTACTGATTGAAGATTGAAATATTTTTCACATGTGAGTTTCTATCACTTTCAGCATGACTTAAATAGAAGGGCCTGACATGAGGACACGTGATGGGGAGAGATGGAATCCCTAGCGTAGAATGCCTGAGTGCCAGGGCCACGCCCACCATACATTGATGGCCTGACCTGGAGAATGCCATTTTGTATTTCTCAGTTTTAACCTGAAACATGAGAATAACTGTAACACCCATATCGTGGATGAGTGGAGAGAATCAAGTTAAAACCTTTGTGTGAAACTGCTTGCTAGTATTATATAGCTTCGTCAGGTTTGGTTTCCTAGTGATAACCACTAGTGATCTGTCTTGTAACTCAAAGCACCCATTGCTTAGCCTAGTATTTTCTCATAGCAGTGAAAACATCTCTTCCCAAAGGAGCTGGGTTTCCTGCCCCCAAGCCTGTGGCTTCTAATACCGCCATTTCTGCTCAGGTAGTAATGAAAACTTCAGGGATACTACTTAGATTTTTTTCCATCTCACTTTTCTTTCCACTGGTTTTACAATTATGATTTCCCTTTTTGCTTTCCCATAGCAGCTTCCGGATGGCTTTTGCAATACCATTAAATATCAGCATTAAAATAACAGTTCCCCTCTTTGTGCGGAGTGTGTTCCTTGAGGCCAAGTCCAGAACAAGGCTTTATTTTTATCCATTTCCGTGTCTCACTTTGCTCCTGAGGTAACAGTGACATCTTGTTCAATTTGCATAAGCGGCTTTGCAGAAGAGGAAATTACAAAAGGAACGGGAATCACTATCCTGCCTCTCACTAATTTATGCATGTGGGGTTCATTTCCTCCAGCGGAGCTCGGGATTAGAAGTGATGGATGCCTCCCAGGAGCCCAATCCATCATGAGGCGAACCTCTGCCACATTCGCAAGGAAGAGCCCAGTTCTTTGAGATGCTTCTTTCTCTGCCTATTTTCTTTACTGTTTCTTATTTGCACAGGGTATCTTTTTTTCAATAATGTGGGCTTTACTAGGACCCTGAATAAGAAAATCACCCATTCGTGAACGCATCTACCCATTCACTTATTTACTCAACGAAAGTGCACCAAGAGTCTGCTTTGTGCTAGAGCCTCAGCTATGCACAGAAAATAGAAATGGGAAGAAAAATTAGTTCTAATCCTCAAGATTTTAAGTCTTGGATAGGCAATGGTGTTTACAATGGGCTGAATGCCAGAAGACTGTTTCTATAGTATTGCTATGGGAGAGGAGTAGTCATTAGTCTTTTAAAGTTTTTGTCATGTGCCAGGCACTCTTCTAACCTCTTGTTATGTATTAACTCATTTAGTCCACACAACAGCTTTATGAAGCAGATACAAATTTTCTATCTTTATAGATGAGAAAATTAGGTAGAGTATTTGGGCAGTTTTCCCTGGGTCACAGAGCTGATGATGTTTTCTGTTTGTTTTTTTTTTAAAGGAAAGGGAAGCTGAAGAAAATGAATTGCTACTGGTGTTGGTGAGGATGTTACTAGTTAGTGATTAAATAGGTAACAGTGTTGTGTTTTGGGCATAGGGCTGCCCTTAAAAGACATGGCTATCTACCCTGGTGCTCATCTGGGGAGGAGCCAGGGCCCTGAAAGGAAGGTGGAACTTAGATTAAAGCAGGAGTCGTTCATGCCTTTACATGGGCCTCCTTTCTCTTGGGGGCTCGGACTCATAGATGTCCTGATGTCCTAGTAACTGGATGGTGGACAGCTATGTATCTTCCCACAGGGAAGCCTGGAGTTCATCAGGAAGTTGGCCCTACGAGGAGCCTGGGACTACAGGCTGAGGCCTATGGCTTCCTGGAAGAGTTGTTCTAAAGAACAATAGTAATGATCACCACAATTAGATCAATAATGAAGATGATGATCATCGTGTATTAGCTGTAATCTAACCATGCACTGAGTTAGGTATTAGTTGCATTTTACGAATGAGAATACTGAAGAGTAGAGAGATTAGATAATTTGCTTAGGATCATACCAGTTAGTAAAGAAGTTGCCCCAAGGAATTAAAAAAAAAGGCTTGTGGTTATGCTCAGGCTGGAAATATTACGGGAGGACAGGGATTAATGCCAAAGTGGTACTGGCAGCCGTAGCCCAAGCCTGTGTTGGTGACTAGAAATGGTGTGGACATCAGCTCAAAGAGGGGTCTTGAGTAAGGTGACCATATTTTAAGATTGGTAAAGTGGGACACCATTGATGGGGGGGGGGTTGTTCTTTTTTTTTTATTACTTAAAATATTACAAAGAGTAGTACATATGTCTCTTTCCAAAAATCGGGACTTTTTTCAAACGCCGCGAGATGCAGGACAAATTGTTAAAAATCGGGACTGTCCCACCAAAACCGGGATGTCTGGTCACCTTAGTCTTGAGAGCAGGAGCGTCGGTGGCACAGACACTGGCTTGCCCATGGTGATGAAGGAGCTGGAGCAGAGCAGGACAGACAGGGCAGCTGCGGCAAAGACTTACTCATGTCAGGCATCTGCTGGGATTGCCTGAGTAGAAGAAGAAGAAATTTCAGGTCCTAAAAGAATGTGGGAGGGTACTATCAGCTCACATGAGCTGCATACATGTCAATGTTTTTTCCAGTTCACCAAATATTTATTAAGCACCTATTATGGGCCTGGCATTGTTCTAGAAGCTGGGGGTTCCACAGTGAAACAAGACCCACAAAAATTCTCACCTTCACAGAGCTTATATTTAAATAGGAGAGAAATCCAAGAAAGAAAATAAATAAGTACAATGAAATAGTGTGCTAAATAGTGATATGTACCACAGATAAAGACAGAGCAGGAATGGGAGATAGGGAGTGAGTGTGTGTGTATATGCACATGCACATGTGTGTGGGAACTGCAATCTTAGATTAGAAATCAAGGGAAGACCTCATTTAAAAAATGTGATATTTGGCCCTAGCTGGTTTGGCTCAGTGGATAGAGCATCGGCCTGCGGACTGAGGAGTCCCAGGTTTGATTCCGGTCAAGGACACATGCCCAGGTTGCAGGCTCGGTCCCCAGTGGGGGGCATGTAGGAGGCAGCTAATGGATGATTTTCTCTCATCATTGACGTTTCTATCTCTCCCTCTTCTTTCCTCTCTGAAATCAATAAAAATATTTTTAAAAAATGTGACATTTGGCCCTAGCTGTTTTGGCTCAGTGGATGGAGTATCAGCCTGTGAACTGAGAGGTTCTGGGTTTGAATCCGGTTGGGAGCACGTGCCTGGGTTGTGGGCTCGATCTCCAGTGGGGGGCATGCCGGAGGCAGCTAATCAATGATTCTCATCACTGATGTTTCTCTCTCTCTCTCTTCTTTCATCCTCTCTGAAATCAATACAAATATATTTTAAAAATAATAAAAATTAAAAAATGTGATATTTGCTAAAATTCTTAGGTGTAGGAGGTGAGAGTTAAGGCACACATCTGAGGGGAGAGAATGATAGGTAGAAAAGATGGCACATGCAAAGCTCCGAGGCAGGAGAGTTCCTAGCTTGGTCCAGGAATGGCAAAGAGCCCGCTGTAGTGGTTGAAGCAGAATGACGTGGGGGCAGGATGAACGGGGTGAAGTTTGAAAATTAGGGGCAGGGGTCAGAAGGCAGATAAGATAGGCTTATGTAGGTTACTGTAAGAATTTTGACTTTTGTTCTGAGTGATGTGGGAAGGTAATGCAAGGATGCCTGGAGGGAACTTCACCTGATATACACTTTAACAGGATTACTCTGGATGCTGCATTGAAAATAGGGGGTAATGAGAGATTCCTTAGCAGGCAGATTCCTGAGGTTGTATAATGAACAGGTGAGAGAAGGTGATGGTTTGATGGTAGCAGTGAAGATGGTGAGTAGTGGTCAGTGTATAATTGGAAGGTAGTGACAAAAGGTTTGCTGCAGGATTCAATGTACAGTCTGGGATGTTTTTGGCCGTGGCCTTTTCTTTTTAACTTCAGTAGGACTTTCAAAAAACAAACAAACATGGTCATCAACAAAGTGAAAATAGAAATGTGTCAGAAAAGCAATCTTGCAGGAAAAAAAATTATCTTTTAAAAAGTCCTTTGTCATAAATTTCTCCTGAGCCAGGGTCTTATCCTTTTATGATCTCTTTAAAATTGAAAGCATTTGCCTCAAAATGCTATGCTGTGCATTTTGTAACAATAATGTAAAGAAAGCCTGATTATCATCAGAAGGAGGCTGGTGTGTCCATGATATGGAATATCATGCAGCTATTAAAAAAGGAAGTTACATCACATCTGCTTGTATACTCCTCGTGGAAAATCTATCATACACATTTTTGTAAAAAACAAAAACAAAAAAGGAAGTATATGATTACATACATGCAATTGATTATATAAAATAATAAATATGTGTCTGTAAGGCCACAGGAAAATATTTGTCATGATACACACCAGATGATTTGGCCTGAGCATTTTGCAGCCTGGAATTGCCATACTCTATAGTGGGGAAGGCTGGAGAGGGCAGGTGAGTGGAGTGTAGGATAAGGGGCTCAGACAGGACCTTGCTAACTTGGGAGACCTGTTTACATCCAAGTGTGATGTGGTCTCCTGTGCATCCAGGAGCTGCTGAGATTAGAGAATACTCTTAATTGAATGTACTCGAACTAAATATGTATTGGAAATTACCAGAGGCAAAGCAGCTTCTTGCAATTTCATGTCACTGATGTTGTTCAGAAGTTCTGGTTGGATAAACTCATGGCAGGGAAGTCCTTTAGAGATAAGAGTCCCTCAGCAGAGTGAGTGGGGAGCAGGATGTATTCCCAGAAACATGCATTTGAGAAACAATGGTTGAGACTCACAGATCAAACAAAGGAAATACCGATATTATGTATGTGGATAGTCTTTCCTTTCTCTATGTTACCAGTAACCCTTCTGAAGATTACGTCTAGTTAGTATACTTTAGAAAACCTCTTTGACTTTTATCGTTTGAGAGTCTAGGTTCAGTCATAGTCTATTATTCATATGGTACAGGTTGAGCGGTCTGTGGGTCAAGACTTCTGATAGGATCTGGTTTTATTGTTAACTCTCCACCTTTAAATGAGTTATCAACTTCTCAAAAGGTGAATTGGGCCTGGCCACTGTGGCTCAGTGGTTGGACATCAACCTATGAACCAGGAGGTCACGGTTCAATTCCCAGTCAGGGAACAGGCCCTGGTTGCAGACTCTATTCCCATTATGGGGTGTGCAGGAGGCAACTAATCAATGATTCTCATCTTTGGTGTTTCTATCTCTCTTTCCCTCTCCCTACCTCTCTGAAATCAATAAAAATATTTTTTTAAAAAAGGTGAACTGGATGATTTGGCCAAATATTTGGAGGCCACTGAGTCTAACGGTATTAGTGGCAAAGGGGTAAAGGATAGAACAAGGCAAAATTTGGAAAATGCCTTACCTAAAAAAAAGACCATGCTTCTGATTTGGATCAGACAAGTTTAATGACACTTTGGAAACCCAGAAGAGTTCATGCGCCTTCACTCAGAAGTTACTATGAATTCCAGAGCAGAGATGTATCAATTATGTGGATTTTCTAGGCAGTTCAGTTTGATTTATTACTGATATTACTATAGATATAGGCAGAGGTAATTTCTGTCTATATGATTAAAAAGTTTAAAGATGTTTATAAGTAAAAAAATATCTCCTAGACCTGCTATGAGGCATGAAATTTTAACCATAAAATGAGATAAGGCATTATTTCTGCAAGGTCATTATATACCTCAGTGCACTCTTATTTTATTAGATTCACACCTTAGGCAAGCTGCTTTACTAGGTTACTTTGTCTAGCGAGGTCCTAAATATTGCATCTGGAGTAGATAAGTTTTGAGAACAAGATATTGATGTGTGTTTTTAAATGATGAAGGTAGGTTATTATGTCTGAGCTATTGTGTCTCAGAATGAGACCATGGGCAGTAGGAAGTGACTGGGAACTTGGAGACCAACGTTTACCATAATAGGACTGGGGGTGACAGCAGAGGAGACAAATGTAGTGGAAGATGAACTTCATTTGCTTAATAACTGCTTTAACCCAGGCTGCATCAAAACCGATGGCTCACTTGAGAGGGAAAACAAATAGTACCTTGTCTAGTTCTCTTAGATCATGGCTCCCAGTGAAAACTAGGGAGTGGAGGAGGCTGGGGAATTCAGTTGAAAAGCATGATTCCTGGACTTGGCCTTGAATTGCCAAAGGCCACTGGACAGTGAATGCGGTGCCACCTGCCAAGGGTTGAGTAGCAGTGCAGCCATTCCCGGCCACCTTGCACCCAGAGCTCCAGTTGTCGAAGCTATTGATAAAAGCTGACACCAGAGCACCTGTCACTATTAAGAGATCAAAGAGAAATTTCCTGGATAGAAATGCCAGGGGAGTCATGTTTCACAGCCTCTCCGTTTAACATGCCGTAGCTTGTGTATGCTCTCCACCAAGTTGCTAAAAGGAGAGAACCAGGTGAAAGGTAATGCTGGTGGATCAGTCCTCACAGCCTGGGTACGTGTGCAGTTGCTTAGGTCTCTGGCAGGGTGGAGGAACATAGAAGTCAAGTGTCCCAGGGCAATCGGCACATGTGAGAGTCGGGGAGGATGAGGGCCTCCTTGGGCTGGAGTAGACACACACCGGAAGGGCAAGACCTTCCCCTACTTTAGCTTAAACCATCTCACTGTGGGAACAAAGTGGTCGAGGAGGCATGTCCTTCAGTTTTGGAAGAAATCACCACAATCCCTGCCTTCGCGAGCAGTTCTAAACAGAGAGAAGGAGAATCCCAGGTAAACAACATTTTCAGGTTACTAGGAGGACAGAATGTTCAATACTAATTTGCCTGGCAGAAATCTTCACTACAGCGATGTGGCAGACACTTGAAGAATCTGGGCCTGTTCTGCCCACTATGGTAGCCACTAGATTTGTGTCTATTTAAACCTAAATTAAATTAGTTTAAAAACTCGGGTTCTGTCACACTAGCCACATTTTAAGTGATCAGTCGTCCTAGGAGGCTGATGGTGATTGTATTAAACAGCACACATAGGAACACTTCCATTCTCCCAGAAAGTTCCATTGGTCAGGCCTGATCTGGATCATGAAATTGGCCACAGCTTTTCTGTTTCCACCAAGGACAGGGCAGGCACAGGTGGAAGTTATACTCGTGGCTCAGACCAGGTACTTAAACACATCTCCTGGCGTTGTGGGGGTTGTTGGAACCTGGGCTGCCTACAGAATAAGTAGTTTTTTCTCCTCGTTCTCTGTCTTCGAAAGGTTAAGGTAAGAGTAACCTAACTTATTTCTTTTGAGGGGTGGGTCTCATGGATTTGTAGAATTTTACATCAACCCAGAACAGAAAATTTCAAACTGTGGGTCCTTACCCATTAAGTTGTGAAATAAATTTAGTGGGTTTTTACTGGCATGAAAAACAAAAGAAATAGACTGGAAATGTTAGCATGCTTCATGTATTGTGGCAGTCAATACTATTTTGTAAAATTTTGTTTCAGATATGTATATATTTGTGCATACCATACTGGTTCACTGTGTGAAAATATGTATTTTCCTCTGAAACATGTGTAAAACATGTTTGAAAGTCAGCTTTGAAGTAGAAAAACTGTGAAATGAACTATCTTATGCCCTAAAGCAAACGCAGCAAGCAAATGCTAAAAAACTCAGTTATTTCTACCAAAGACCATGTGTTTGGTCTTACCTTAAAGCAGTGGTTCTCAACCTTCTGGCCCTTGAATACAGTTCCTCATGTTGTGGTGACCGCCAACTATAAAATTATTTTCGTTGCTACTTCATAACTATAATTTTGTTACTGTTATGAATTATAATGTAAATATCTGATATGCAGGATGGTCTTAGGCGACCCCTATGAAAGGGTCGTTCGACCGCCAAAGAGTCTTGACCCACAGGTTGAGAACCGCTGCCTCAAAGGCTCTGTGGAAGCCAAAGGGAACAGGGCACTCTGTTCCCTTAAGAGGAGAGCGTTAAGGCGATGCTGTGGTGATTTGTGGGGCAGGCTAAGTGGGGTGAGATAAAGCTGTTATCTAGTGTCCTTTCGTACCTAATAGCAAATGCATTTGCGAAGAAGGCATCTTATAAATGTGAAGTAGGTACATGGTGTTCAGTTACATTTGAGTAATTTATTTCCATTTTGTTGGAAGTCGTTTTAGCTCAAGCTTTATTTGTCCCATTTCCATTGATTCTGCCAAGTCAGGTGGTCTGCACACATAGTTTGAGTGTATCATTTTGTTGTATTGATTCTCCTTATGGATAATTAGGCCTGGAATAAGAGTGGCAGTGAGGATTCAGTTTTCTGGTACAAATAGGCCTATTATTTCCTCCCCTGGATCTAAAAAGTATAACAGTGTGTTTTCCAAAAATGTAAATGGGAGAAATATTCTGCCCTTTGTTCTCTGTTGGGTTTTCAGTCCAGAGTTAGTCTTTTTGCCTAGTTTGAGAAGAGATTTGCTAAACAATATCAGGTAGTTGGATTGGTCTTGCCGGCTCTTTCTGTATTCTATCCAGAAAAAAAAAGGACACAGATGGAAAATGGGGGCCAGCACTCCATATTTGGCGATGCCAGTTCTCACCCTAGAGATTTTCTAAGAGGATTTAACACTTATACTGCCAGAAAGCCCTGCTCAGTGGGTTACTTGCCTATTGTCTGATGTCTGTTTATGAGCATATAAGCTCTGAGAGCAGAACCTTGCCTGTCTCATTTATTATTTTTGCACCTGAGACAAAACTTGGGCCACTCAATAGACACTCAGTATCACCATTTAGTGCGGTGACGCTCAAAGTGTGGTCCTCAGATCCAGCACATTTGCCTCATTGGGGATGCTAGTGATTCAAATTCTAGGACCCCAACCTGATTTACTGAATTGAAAATGCCTGGGACAGAGCCCAGCTACCCGTGTTTTAACAAGCCTCCCCCCGCCCACCCGCTCCCAATTGATTCTGATGGACACTAAGTTTGAGAACCATGGGTTTCACGAGTCCTTAAAATTGGGAGAGTTGAGGAGGTTGTGGGGGGATTTTCTATGCTCTTCTCAAGTGAAAATTTTTTTACCTAAAGTTTTAGAGAATGGGATTGGAAAAGATGGGAATCAAATTTTTTTAAGAATAAGCCAGTGAGCTAGTCTCTGAAAACCCTCATCTGTCTGTTTTTGAAGATACAATTAAAATAAGTTGCTATCATGAGTGTGAAGAAAAAGTGAGGATATACTTGATGGTGCATAGTTAATGTTAATTAAGAAAATCATTGGAACCAACTTTATACTACCTATGCAGATAGGAAATTAAAAACTGTGAA
Organism: Murina feae; assembly: GCA_004026665.1. NCBI lineage: Eukaryota > Metazoa > Chordata > Mammalia > Chiroptera > Vespertilionidae > Murina > Murina feae. Next base: position 11,062 of record PVJC01004914.1, read on the forward strand.
CTAGCAATTCTCTTGTAAAAATCTATGCTAAGTGGTCAGACATGGTATGATTTTTGTTACAGCATTTGTCTTAAAACTTTTGCTATCATAACCTCTAAATGTCCAACTATAGTGAAATAACTCAACTAAATTCTTTTATAAGTTTCATTTGAATTGTTATATAGCCAATATTCTTAGCCAATTTTAAGGCCATAGCTGGTTTGGCACAGTGGATAGAGCATCGATTTGCAGACTGAAGGGTTTCATGCTTGATTCTGGTCAAGGGCACATGCTCAGGTTGTGGGCACAGTCCCTAGTAGGGGGAATGCAGGAAATAGCCGATCAATGATTCTTTCTCATCATTGATGTTTCTATCTTTCCCTCTCCCTTTTTCTCTGAAATTGATCAATCTATCTATCTATACATAAAATCTTAAAAAAATAATTTTAAGTGACATAGAATATTTAATATTTAAAACTTAAATAAATAAAAACTGTACAAAATATCATGTTTTTATGAAATGTTTATGGTGCAATTAAAATGGCATAAGAAAAAAGACAGGAAATAAATCATTATAGTAACATCTTTCTGGGATGGTATAATAGACTTGATTTCTTTAAGTGGTCTTTGAAATTTTAATTTTTTTTAATAATGAATATAATTGTAATTTAACATTTCTATTTATGTTACAAAATACTAAAAAGTTAAAGAAACGTAATCATTATTTTACTGTGCTGGCATAACAATCATGTTCATATTTTCTTCTAGTTTTAGTCCTTTGAATGTGCTTGTTTTATGATTGTGTTTATAATCACATTTTATAAAGAGCCATAAACACATGGAGACCTGAAACTTTGTGTCAATTCCTAATATTGTCTTTCTCAAACTCATATTTTAGTATTGCAAAATCTGGGCTATAGTTAGAACAGTTTCTGAACATTTCACAGTGCCCTGGAATTTACTTGGAGGGAAAAAAAGAACACACCTACATTAAACACTGTCAGTTCAAGAGGTCTTTTTAGGGGTTGTTCCAGGAGTAGAACAGGGGTCTGAATCAGTGAAGCCAACGTTTCCGAATAAAGCTAAGAAGGTATATAGAGAGTACACGAGGGAGAAAGGATAGGCAGAGGTCCGGAGAGGCTCCTGAACACCGAGAAACTCTTCCCTGAGCGTGAGATTGGGGCCCAGTCCCACAAACCACGAACACTAGTTACGTTCCAAGAACCAAGAAAGTCACTGCTTCTGCTTTTAGGAAATTTAATCTGCTCATATTAGTTTCTTTTTTTGAGTAAAATATCATCAGAAAAAGGGAAAGAAATGGTGTTCAAACCCTTAGTTCTGAGTAGACCTAGGTCACTTAAAGTTAACCAGGAGAAAGATCTAGGGTGGCAATCACAGGGAGGTTTTTCTTCAGAGCAATTCGTGTCTGAGACCTTGCTCTCTACCTTGGAAAACATGCACATTTCTCGCTACCACATAATGCAATGGGCCTAAGATTCTGCAGTCTCCCTGAAGTTTTACTATAAAAATATACATGGACATCTTTGATTTATTTGGAATTTTCACTAGTGTAAGAAGTCAGATGTAACAAAATATATTTTCAGTTTCAGGTGGGTGGGTGGTTAACCTAATATCATTGATTAATTTGGGATGCCAAATTTATTACAGTAGTAAGTTCCTTATATATTTAGATCTATTTCTGAAGTCTCTGCTACGTTTTATTGGTCTCTGTATGCAGGCAACAGTACCAGCCATTCCATTTGTGATATGTTTGTTCGTAATGTTTTATTATCTGCTGCGGCCAGTCCCCTCTCAGGACTCTTCTGTTTTTTGTTTTTTTTTTAATGGAGAATTTTGATTTGTATGGATGATCTTTAGAGTCAACTTGTTCACCTTCAAAACTAGTGACAAAATTGCTACCTTTACATTTTTGAATTTCATCCAAGAATAAGGTGTATCTTTTTATTTACTCATCATGTATGTTTTTCTTTGGTGTTTCAAAATTTTTTTATAATGGGGCATTTCTTGCAAATTTCAGATCCACGTAGTTTATTCTTTTGTATAATTGTAAATAAGCTTTCCCTTTATATATTGTAATTGCTCATTGTTTTTATTAAGTGATATTGATATGTTAATATCAAATTTTCTTGGGATTTAAAATGGTGAATGTTTAACCTTATTTCTATTTTTAATGTCTTTTATTTCTCCTAGCTAACTTAATTGATGAGAACTTTCAAAACAGTGTTAAATATTATTGATGATAATGTTTTACTTTTTTACTAATAACGGATACTATGAAAATGTTTCTAATAATGGCTATGTTGATTATAAATAATAGTGAACATGTTTGTGATACAAATTGTGTTCTAAAAAGTCTTCTAAGTTTTAAATACATTAACTTATGCAGAATAGCTGGTAACTGCCCTGTGATATATGTGATATCATGCATTGGAATTTTCATATCTTTATATTTCATTAAAAGTTGAATTCTTCATTTCAGTTTTTAAAAATGAAATGCCACTTCAACATCTGTAAGCTGATAATAGAGGGTGCTTTTCTCTTTTGACTTATTGACAAAGTGAATTATATTAATATAGATCTTAATATTGAATTTTCCTTGTATGGTTAGTCATACATCATTCTTGTATTGTGATTCTGGCTTTTGTTTGCTTCTATCTTTATGTAAGATTTTTTTGCATTAATATTCATGAATCACATTAGACTATAATTTCTTTTTTTGCTATGTTTATCACATTTTTATATCACTATCAGGAAGGCTTTTGAAAAAATTGACAGTTTGTGTTCTTTGCATCTGTGTTGGAAAATTTTAAACAAATAGTTTCTTGAGGTTTTTAGGAATTCACCTGTGAGATTATCAGCACCTGTTTTTTGTGAGGAAGTGGTTTTTAATAACATTTTGTCCCCCACCCCTCTGTTTTTCATTTCTAGTGTTAGTTTTGGTAATGTATAGCTTCCTCTCCATTTCTTCTTGGTTTTTATTTTTCTTTGCATAGCCTTTGACAATGCATTCTCACAATTAAAAATTCTGTCTGTCCCATATGTGTATGTACGCGTATTTTCTGCTCTTCCCCTGCCCTTCCCTCAAGCTTCTAAATTGATTACCTTAGTAGTTTCTTATATTTCCTCCCTCATTCCCAAATGAATTTTGCTCTTAGATATAACCTTGAAGTTTATCTATTTTAGAAACATGACAACTTTTCATTAGCACATTTTATAAAGGTCTTTGCAAAATATTGACTTTGTTCTTGTCAAGGATTCAGGAAGGATCTTTAAAATAACTTTGTTTTCCAGATGAAAAAAATAAAAAAAGTGAGGTAAGATCCTTAACCTTGCTGCCATTGAGTGGACAGTTTGGAAGTGAGGAAGGCACTTAGCAGGGAAAATGGATTTGGCCTTAGAGATACCACTGTTCTTGGGGTTAGAGGCTTTTGGACTTAGTGGTAAGTCAATCCCTCTCAGCCAGTCAGACTTCACAGACATAAAAGGGCATATAGCACTCTTGATTTCATGTTGATTTTGAGCAATTTTGACTTTTAATTTCCATTTTACCTCCTGCCTACTCCACCCCATTGAAATCAATAGGATTTAATGACTAACTGGAGATGAGGGGTGGGAGGAGGAGTAGTGGAATTTTCACTTGTTTCTGGCTGGGGAAATGATGGATGAAAGAGCCCTAAGCAGGATGGACAAACAACGAGGACTAGATTTGGTTGGGAAGGTAATGAGTTTCATTCTTGATGTGGAGAACTTACAAAGCCTACAAGACATTGAGGGTGAAATGTCCAGTCTGTATTTTTGATACCTGAAGACTTACTAAGTCTCAAACACTTTCCGACCTCTATAACTAGATAGATTTCTGCCTTATTTCAGAGTCTTGTAACCTGACACATACCATAATTGCGGTAATAGCTCTGGCTTTCCTTACAGTATTGACCTCCTGGGATCTGATCCAGGTTAAGCTTCTTCAAAGTACTTAGAGTGCCTGACAGTGTTCTTTGTAGTTTGCTTTCTCTCCTTTCAAGCTCACTTCCACAGCATTACCCACTGGCTAGTCACACTGAACTATTTTAGTCTCTGAATATTTTATTTCATGACTCCAGTGAATTTCACACATTTGCACCTATAAATTGTCCTTTTGCTCAGAAGATGACTTCCCCCAAACTTATACAGTCATACCCCTCATTCTTTCCAGACCATCCTAAATGCTGCCTCCTCTAGGTCATGCCAGAATGTCCCCTGTAGGATTAACAGTTTCTTTGTTGGCTCATAGTGTGTTCATGGATCACTCCCAAATAATCTGTTTTTCTATCAATCAAACTTACTAAAGAACAGACTCTTGGTAGTAGAGATTCACCTCTGTGCATCCAGCACCTGGTTGGTTCTGGGCATATATTGAGTGCTCTGGATTGTTGTTCAAATTAATGGGTGACCCCTTAATCAGAATGATAAACATATAATGAGAATTTCTAATTGGATGATCACTGGAGGTGAATGCTGAAACAAACAGCTGAGATGCTTTGGGCCATAACGGGTACATGTCATTTTGGGACCTATAAAACTTCCAGATCCACCCACCTGCTGGAATAAAGGTGAGCCTTAAATTCATCAGTCCATAGCAGCCACTCTGAATCTACTCCTTACTTGTCTTTGTGTTTCAATTCTCTTTACTGAATGTGAACTTTTGTTATCAGAACCTCAACCACAATCATGCCTCTAACTCCCTGGGCATGGAAGTGCTCTTAATTTTACTCCATTTGAATCTTTTCATTTCCTGACTGGCTCTCAGTATCTTTTAAAAACTAGTTTTCACTCCACTTCCATTGTCTGAGGCAGGAACTACTGCTCCTCCCAAACCTGAAAAACCCACCTGCCAAGTGAGTAACTAGTTATTGGTGGAGTCAGGTCTGGCTACCCCCATGGCCCCCCACACAGATCTTTATTGTTGAAAGTAAAGGAGACATGTTCTTCTAGCCTGCCATTACCTCCCCTCTCTCCCCAGGACTTTGCCACCCTATTGCCTGTGTCCATGGGTTACGTATATATGCGAATAAGTTCTCTGGTTGATCTCTTCCCACTCACCCACCCACCTCCACTCTGTCTGAGAATCCATAGTCTGTTCCATGCTTCTATGTCTCTAGATCTGTTTTTGTTCATCAGTTTATTTTGTTCATTAGATTCCACATATGAGTGAGATCATGTGATACTTGGTCTTTTTCAGACAGACTTATTTCACTTAACATCATACTCTCCAGGTCCCTCTATGCTGTCCTCCACAGTGGCTGCACCAGTCTGCATTCCCACCAGCAGTGCAAGGAGCGTTCCGTTTTCTCCACATCCTTGCCAGCACTTGTTGATTTGTTGATGATAGCCATTCTCACAGATGTGAGGTGGTATCTTATTGTTGTTTTGATTTACATCTCTTGGATGATTAGTGACTCTGAGCATGTTTTCATGTGTCTGTCCATCTTCTGTATGTCCTCTTTTGAAAAATGTCTATTTAGGTTCTTTGCCCATTTGTTGAATGGATCATTTATCTTTCTTTTGTTAATTTGTAAGAGTTCCCTGTAAATGTTGGATATTAAACACTTATCTGAAATATCATTGACAAATATGTTCTCCCATGCAGTGGGCTTTCTTGTTATTTTGTTGATGGTTTCTTTTGCTGTGCAGAAGCTTTTTATTTTGATGCAGTCCCATTTGTTTATTTTCTTCTTAATCTCCATTGCCCTTGGAGCTGTGTTGGTAAAGATATTGCTAGGACATATGTCTACTCTTTTGCTTCCTGTGAAGTCTTGTAGGATTTTTATGGTTTTCCATTTAAGTCCTTTAGCCATTTTGAGTTTGTTTTTGTGTATGGTGTAAGTTGGTGGTCTAGTTTCATTTTTTTTTTTTGCATGTATCTGACCAAATTTCCCAGCACCATATATTGAAGAGACTGTTCTGACTCCACTGTATTCTCTTGCCTCCTTTGTCAAATATTAATTGAGCATAATGGCTTGTGTTGATTTCTGGGTTCTCTGTTCTGTTCCATTGGTCTATATGTCTGTTCTTATGCCAGTACCAGGCAATTTTGAGAACTCTGTCTGGGTAATATAGTTTGATATCTAGTATTGTGATCCCTCCAACTTTGTTTTTCTTTCTCAGTATTGCTGTGTCTATTCTGCGTCTTTTTAAAATACCAGATGAATTTTTGGAGAGTTTTTTTCTAGATCTTTGAAGTATGCCATTGGTATGTTAATGGGGAGTACATTGTATCTGTAGATTGCTTTGGGTAGTATGGACATTTTAATGATGTTGATTCTACTAATCCATGAACATGGTATGTTCTTCCATTTCTTTATGTCTTTCTCTCTCTCTTTTTTTCAATGTCCTGTAGTTTTCCAAGTACAGGTCTTTTACTTTCTTAAGTTTGTTCCTAGGTATCTTATTGTTTTTTGTGCAATGGTAAATGAGATTGTTTCTCTTTCTGTGAGTTCACTATTGGTGTATAAAAAGGCCATAGATTTCTGGGTGTTAATTTTTTATTCTGCCACATTGCCAAATTCATTTATTTGGTTTAGTAGTTTTTTGATAGAGTCTTTGGGGTTTTCTATGTAAAGTATCATGTCATCTGTGAATAAGGACAATTTTACTTCTTTTCCAATTTGGCTGCTTTTTATTTCTTCTTCTTGTCTAATCACTATGGCTAGCACTTCCAGTACTATATCAAACAGGAGAGGTGAAAGTGGGCATCCCTGTCTTGTTCCCATTCTTAGGGGAAATGAGTTTAGTTTTTGCCCATTGGGTATGATGTTGGCTATAGGTTTGTCATATAAGACTTTTATTATGTTGAGGTATGATCCCTCCATTCCCACTTTGCTGAGAGTTTTTAATCAAGAAAGGGTGTTGGATTTTGTCAAATGCTTTTTCTGCATTGATTGATATGATTATGTGATTTTTTGTCTCTCAATTTGTTTATGTGATTTGTTTATGTCTCTCACATTTATTTATTTGTGGATATTGTACCATCCTTGCATCCCCAGAATAAATCCTACCTGGTCATGGTGTATGATCTTTCTAATATAATGCTAAATCTGATTTGCTAGAATATTGTTGAGGATTTTGGCATCTATGTTCATCAAAGATATTGGTCTGTAGTTCTCTTTTATTGTGGTGTCTTTATTTGGTTTTGGAATTAGGGTAATGCTGGCTTCATAGAAAGAGCTTGGAAGTGTGCCTTCTTGAATTTTTTGAAGTAGTCTGAGTAGGATAGGTTTTAGTTCTTCTTTAAATGCTTGGTAGAATTCCCCTGTAAAGCCATCTGGACCAGGGCTTTGGTTTGCTGGAAGATTTTTGATCACTGCTTGAATTTCTGTGGTAGTTATTGGCCTATTCAGGTTTTTTTATTCTTCCTGATTGAGTTTTGGGAGCTTGTATTTTTCTAAGAATATGTCCATTTCATCTAGGTTGTCCATTTTGTTGGAACAGAGTTGTTCATGATATTTTTTCATAATCCTTTGTATTTTTGTGGGATTGGTTGTTACTTCACCTCTTTAATTTCTGATTTTTTTATTTGGGTCCTCTCTCTTTGCTTCTCAGTGAGCAGGGCTAGAAGTTCATCTATCTTGTTTATTCTTTCAAAGAACCAGCTCTTTGTTGCTTTTGTTGCTTTTCACAACATTTCTATACACTCATCTACTGATGGGTACTTAGGCTATTTCCAGACCTTACCTATTGTAAATTGCGTTGCTATGAACATAAGGGTGCATACATTCTTTCTGGGTGGCTTAAGGTTTCTTAGGCTATATTTCTCAAAGTGGGATCACTGGGTCAAATGGAAGTTCCATATTTAATTTTTTGAGGAAACTCCATACTGTTTTCCATAGTGGCTGCACCAGTCTGCGTTCCTACTAGCAATGTATGAGGATTTCCTTTTCTCCACACCCTGGCCAGCATTTGTCATTTGTTGGTTTGTTGATGTTAACCATTCTGACAAGTGTGAGATAATACCTCAGTGTTTTAATTTGCATCTCTCTGATTATCAGTGACTTTAAACATTTTTCATATATCTCTTGGCCATCTGTATGTTTCCTTTGGAGAAGTGTCTATTTAGGTCCCTTGCCCATTTTTAAATTAGACTGTTAGTCTTCCTTTTAAGTTGTATGAGTTCCATGTATATTTTGGATATTGACCCTTTATTAAATGTATCATTGCTGAATATGTTCTTCCATACAGTGGGATTCCTTTTCATTTTGTTGATGGTTTCTTTAGCTGTGCAGAAGCCTTTTATTTTGATACAGTCCCATTTTTTTCTCTTTAGTTTCCTTTGCCCTAAGAGGTGTATCTGCAAACATATTATTATGAGAGATGTCTGAGATTTTGCTGCCTATGGTATCTTCTAGGATTTTTATGGTTTCATGACTTACATTTAAGTCTTTTATCCATTTTAGGTCTGGCCTACTTTGAAGGGGAAATTGAGATAAAACACAATACTTTAAATAATTGTGTTTTATCTCAAACTCCTATTTTTATCATAATTAGCCATAGGAAGATCGGGTAGGGATAGTAAATACATGGTAGTAAAAGGAGATTTGACTTTGGGTGGTGGGCATACAATGCAATATACAAATGATGTAGTATAGAAATGTACATTTGAAACGTATATAATTTTATTAGCCAATGCTACTCCAATACATTTAATTTAAATAGGGATCACTAGACAAACCAAGGCTAATGACTATAAGGGTTTGAGAAAATAATTGGTCAGTTTGAAATAACTCAGACACATCTGTTTTCTGCAATAGGGTAGATGATGATATGTATTTGCAGCTGGCGTGGTTGCAGGGGTTCAGAGATAATGGTGATTACCCAACAGCATCAACTACTCATTGTCCTATTGAGGACTCTTTGGAGAGTGTCTTGAGGATAAAGCTGGGAAATAAAATCAAAACTTGTTGCTATGCAATGAATTTTAAGAGGTATTTGACTTCCCCAATATTGAACAGTGTATGAATAATGTTAATGGTCACAGTTACTAATGCCTCAACAAGAAAAATCAAAGCCCCTGTGAAGGAAGCAAAGGAATGACTGTGCTTTGCATAGCAAGTGTCATATGAGAAGAACAGTCCAAATTACTGTTGAAAGTCTATGTGAGGAGTTAAAAAAAAGTTCCTCGATTAATTTTGTTAGATCTCATTGCACTGGCATACGTATCTTTCCTCTTTTTCTTTGTGTTTTGATTTTGCTATTAAGTAAAAGTAAAATAATTTAAGGGGAGTAATACACTGCCATTTACTGATAGTATATCATATAAAGGCACCATATGCATGAACTCATTTACTAGTATCTCAGAATAACCCTGTAAAGAGGGCAACATTATCTCCACTTCATAGGCAAATAAACTGAGTCTCAAAGAGGACTAGTGATTTGTGTAAATGATGCCATCAGTAGGTCACAGAGCCCACCTTTGACTGTGAGAAGCCAGACTCTAGAATCTGTACTTTGTGTTTTTTGACACTCCAGTTTAAATCCTGTTTGACTGTCCATTGAGTTGCCCAGTCTGAGAGGGGAGGTGACCAGCAACAAGCTCTTCAGCTGGGCCTTGCTTAGAAAGGGAAACCTTTGTGACAGGAGATATAGATCCAAGCCTTTAGCTGCTCTGGAGAAGAGTGAAACCGACGGAGGCAGACAGGAGACCAGAATGGGTATGTAGCCTGCAGAACCTATCCTGGATGATCATTTCACCAGTGCCCTGTACCAAGGGCACAACAAGGTGAAGATTGTAATGATCAGGAGGAAGGGTTAAGAAGTCCAGTGGAAAAGTGAGGGAAGACAGTGGGAGAGTTATAAAAGGATAAGTTGCTCAGCCAGGTGGTGCAGAGGTAAGAAAAGGCTGTGGCTTCTGGGAAACATTTTGACTGAACCAGAGGAGACTGAGAAAATTCTCTGCAGATGAGGCTGGCAGGAGCCCCTGTGGCGACCTTCCAGCAGCAGGACTGGCTTGTCCTGGTGGATTAGAGGGCTTCACCGGGGAAGAAGTTAGGAGAGATTTCTACAGATTTTATTATGAAAGTTCTGTTTCCTTGGCTTCTAAAGTCAATCTTACAAAACATTGTGAAGTGGGATCATAATCCTGAACTTCTTTCTTTACCAGAACTTTAGAATATTATTCACTGCAGGGGTGCTAATTTCCTCTGATGTCAAGAACCTGTGGTTTTACAACGAAAGATTGGCACTAGACACGTGGGGACTTATCTAGGTCATGTTTCATGATTAATATATTCTACCCTCAGGACACGAAGAGTTTCTTTTCACTTATAATCAGATTTTTTATTTTTTATTTTTTATTTACTATTAATGACCTTTTAACCTATTTTCATATAAAATAAGACTTCTCCCCTGGGAATGGCAATTCCTTAATAGACTTAGGCATTGAAGCTCTTTATAAAGATACTTTTTGTGGGGTGATTTGGGGAGAGTATCTTATACTGTTTCCTCATATTTGGAAAAATGTACAGTTTGGCCCATTTTCAAGTAATGAGAAACTCTAAATAGAACTGTAATCTTAAGAAAAACTTACTGGCTTAAAAAAAAATAGCAAGCTTGCTCAGATATTAAAAAAACACACTGTAAATGGAAGTAAAAATAGGGACACAAGTGAGTCCCAGATTTACAAAGATGACAGCCCTCTTCAATGCCGCCATCCCAAGCAACCCTTTGCAAACTCTTTTCTGTTATATGTTTTTAATGGAAAGCAGCTGCCTTGGAAGGCATTGTTTACAATGGATCTCTGTCATGGCTCTGCATTGTAGCTATAAATAATGTCAGCATGTTCTCCTAGCCAGCAGCCTGGCTGCTGAGGCCACCCATCCATACCCGATGAGGTTATATTATTCTTCCCCAAACATATTCATTATCATCTCACGCTGTCCCCCTCTCTGAGGGTAGCCATGACTCGTTGCCACCATTTAACACCATTCATCATTGTCTATGATTGTTTGCAGCTGAGGCTGTTAGCCTGTGGGTTCTCTTCCACCCAGCTTCTCTGTTGCCCAGTGATATGATGTCTGCTCTGCCTTCTCTTGGATCTCTTTCTTGAAAACATTTTCTTTCTTTTCTTCCAGTATGCATCTGTGGCTATAGAGCAAAGCAAATGCAAGGTACATGTATGTTAGCAGCTAACATAGTCATGTAATGGTCTTGGCAATCTAACCAGGTAAGGGTTGAGTTAAAGGAGTCACTAATTGAAAGTCTAGCAAGGCTCTTGAAAGGTAAATAGAAGGTTAGGGTAAAATGGTGAGGTAGGAATTTTAAATGCTTTCTGAAAAAAGCTGGAGTGAATAGAGGCCAGTCAGTGACATGACCCTGACTCCATTCTCCCCAGCAGATTTATGAGAGTCAGGGGGCCCTGAAACCTCAGTGCCTATGTGGTTTTCTGGGCAGAGGGTTACTTCAATTTGTTGGATTCTTGGGTGGTGAATCACATATTTAAAAGATAACAAATAAATACATAGCAACAATAAAACAGAGAGAGGAGCCATCACTGGAACAGAATTTGAAGACTACTTGCAAGAAAGAAAGCAGGTAGGATTTAATTGGTGGGGAGGTAAGCATAGGAGAAGATGGCTGCTGCCCATGGAGACAGATTTGGAGGCTTTCTAAAAGCAGTTTGGGGTATCGAGTTCAGAAAGGGTCCTAAGAGAATAATTAGAAAACTGGTTTACTATCAGCAGGTGAACTAGCCTCCACTACCACCATGGCCACTGGGAGCTGTGTGTGTGTGTGTGTGTGTGTGTGTGTGTGTGTGTGTGTGGCAGGGGGAGGGGGTCTTTTTCCAAAAAGATTAGCCACTTTTATACCATAATTGCCCCACCCCAATAGCTGCAGAAAGGTTGTGGTAAAAATAAAAGGTAACATGAACAAACAGTGAACCAGGCACAAAGATAAGCCAGCAACTCAGATCTTCAGATCTGTTTGAAGGACAGACATTACCAATTCAACAGAGGATGTTAATATCTGAGATTTTAATGGAATTCAAAAGAAGTGTATTTATTATCTTCCATGAGGTGAGAGGGTATTGTAGCTATAAAATAAGAACAAGAAAGTTAGATTACAGTTAGAAACTCTAGGAATCAGAGATAATATTGTCCAACTTAAAAGAACAAAAGCTCTGCTAACTTGAATAGCAAAAGCAACACAATTTATGTACCTAAATAATGACCAAAATTATGAAGCTAAAGAATTTCCCCAGAACCAGCACAAAAAGGCACAGAAGCAAAAAAGTATGGAAAAAAAACCCCGTGAAACAAACTAAAAAAATAGACTCAGAAGTTTCAATTGGAGCCTCTGAAGAAGAAAATGGAAGAGAGCATATACATAAATAAATCATAGAAGGTGATCCCCACAACTTAGAGGTAGAGATCGTGAATTTGAATGGGTACAATATGCCTGAACAAATGGGAAAAAACAACAGATCTTCTCTCAACACACCAGTGACAATTTTGGGAGCACCAAGCACAGACACTTTTAAAGAGAGAAACAAATAGAAAAAGGTACATGTATAGGAAAAAGGATTGGATTAACCTCATATTTCTCCATGGCAACATTAGATTTAGGAATGAGAAAAGATTTGAACACTAATTTATATGTTCAGGCAAATTTGCATTCATCAGTGAGGGCAAAATGAACCTTTATTCAGATATTAATAAAAATAAATCCCACTCACTACAAGCACCATGGAGAGAATAACTAGCATGTAGTCAACAAATGAAAAATATACGTGATGAAAAGCCATGAATTATAAGAAATCAGGCTGAGGAAGAATCGAAGATAACAATATTGTGGTTGTGTCTAATTGCTCATTAATAGAAAATACCTGAATTACTTTAATGTGATATTAGGGAGAAAGTGGGAGACATGTAATACTGTCAATAATAAAGTAAGATTAAAAAAAGAATTAAAGGAAGTAGAGTTCCCATACATTGCTTGTTCAATGAGATACTGTGATATTAACTAACTCTGTGGTAGGAAAATAAGTATAAATATTTGTATACAAATATAATGTTTATTTTTTTCCATGCTGATGGTCTAGTATTCAATCTAAATGATCACTTCAATATATACTAAATAGAAAAATAAGGTGGCTAACTAACATAACTCCAAATATAGTGGTATAGCAGTAATCCTGATAATTGTGAACAAATAAAAATTTCCAATTCTGTATAGAAATTCTGAGACTGGGTTAAAAACTATCAAACTCCAGGCTACTTTAGAAAATTTATAAAGCAAACTAAAACCAGAAGTTTGGGAATCAAGTCATGAAAACCAATGACCCCCCATTTGTCTTTCAATGAAAAGCAGCTAAAGCAAAATAAACAAAAATGGAATTTAAGGTAAGCACCAAAAGGGACACATTAATTGGGTAAATTAATTTAAAAATGAATAAGAAACCTTCATAAACTTAGTAAATAGGTTATGACATATAAAGCAAATATTATAGTGTCATAAGGAGAAATGGGCACATTCACAATCAATATGCAAAATTAAAAACACCATACACCAGAAAACTTCACTCAGAAATTGATAAGCCAAGTAGACAAAATGAATTAGAATATGGTAGCATAATCCACAGATTTAACAGAGGGATTATATATAGAATTGTAACCTATAGAGTACAAAGTCTTCTCAGATACATCTGTTATATTCATAGAAAAACCAGAATAGAGAATTCAAAACTAGAATGACAAATTAACAATGAACTGGAATAAAATAATCCTGATAGAAATTTATACTTTTAAACACATTTATTAAAAAAGTAGAAAATCTCTAAAAACAAAAGGAATAATATTTATAAAGAGAAAATATGTATACAGATAAATTAGTAAAAAACTTAAGTGTAGATTTTATCAGTTAACTTTTTGTTTTGTTTAGACTATAGATAATTTCTGGACAAATCTGATTAGAAATACAAAAGAACCAAGTCTTTTCAAGAATTAAAAAGCGGTAGAATTAAAACTTTTAGAAAATTTAACTAAAAGAACAAGCATAACTTTATTAATAAACTTGAGATTTTATAAGAAATAAATGGGTTTCTAAAAGTTTTTTTTAAAACCATAATGTGAAGTTGACTCAATGCAATTTATCTGAATAGAACAGTAATCATGAGAGTAAAAATATAGTAAAAAACAAAACCCTCCAAAAATATTTGTGTTGATGGATTAAAAAATAAGGGAAGACTAATATTTATCAAGCAATTGCCAGCATAAGTTTCAGAAGTAAGTAATGCCTTCTTTTTCTATGGGTTTGCTAGAAATTCTTGAGAAAAAGAAAAAGGAACAAATTTTTTTTCAACCTTTTTCAGAAAACTTTTGGACTGCTGACAGATTTTGATAATGAAATTGTTTTCTATCTATCTGTTCACTCCCAACCCTTATAATCCTAAGGAGGCAGCTAAGTCATCATAAAACAATCCTTCCTTCCTTCCTTCCTTCCTTCCTTCCTTCCTTCCTTCCTTCCTTCCTTCCTTCCTTCCTCTCTCTCTCTCTTTCTCTTTATCTCTTTTTTTCCTTCTTTCTTTCGCAGTATTTGACTCCTGAAGGGAAAAAGCAAAGATTATATCAAGTATTGGTAATAATATGAGAAAGATACCTTTTTATTTTGATTCACACAAAAAATGGAAATGAAGTGTTTCTAATTTACTTTTTAAAATATAGCACAGAATGGAGAACATATGATAAGATTTAATGAGTGAGTTAATTTTTTAGTGTTCAGTTCAGTAATTTTTTAGTGTTCAGAAAACAATGCCGGAAGACTAAGGAATGCTGGAGATACAGGATGGTCCTTTAGCGTCAGTGATGAAGTGTCAGGTGGCAGTTACATTAAGTTGGGCACACATCATTAAACAGTGTCTGACATGAGCAGATGTTCAATTTTTCACATGGAGAAGGTGGTTCAGGAGATTCCATTGTAACATAAAGTGATGTAATGGCATAATTTGCCATGAAAGTAAAATAAGCCATCCATCTTGAATGTGGCAGCTGGTATTTGTTTGTGAAGTGTGCTGATAATTTTAATATTTCTGTCTAAAGATGATTCAGAAGATCCTAAATACCCCTTGTCTACATTTGTTATTACCCATATTGTGCTAGTATAGTGCTATTGCTGGTGGGTACCTTTAAGTATCTACTCTAATAAAAGCATAATATTGAAATTGACCGTTTCTCTGGGACACCTAAGCCACACCCACCAGCCAATCAGAGCAGCTGTATGCAAATTAACCCAGCCAAGATGGAGGCCAACCACCACGGAACTAGATCAAACAGGAGGCTTCCATTGCACCAGGAGTAAACTATCTGCCTAGACCAGCTGGGCCTCTCTCTGCTCAAGGCAACATAGTTACAATTATAGAAGCCACAGAGCTGAAGCAAACAGGATGCTTCCATTGTACCAGTGATGGAGGAAACTGTCTGCCTAGGCCAGCTGGGCCTCTACTAAGGCAACATTGTTTTAATTATAGAAGCCACGGAGCTGAAGCAAACAGGAGGCTTCGTTACCTGCCCAGGCCTCGGCTTAAAGCAACAGTGTTTCAATTATAGAAGATAAATAAACCCCAGAAACCTGATTCCAGCCAGCCTTGCTGAGACGTTGGGTCAATGGGAGCTGTAGGCAGACTGAAAATGGCACTCAGCCCTGCACCCAGGCTGGCCACACACCAATGGGGTGAGGGTCCACACTGGAGGGCTTGGCCAGCCTGCAAACAGCTATCAGCCCCTCACCCAGGCTGGCCAGGCATGTCAGCAGGTGGACATCCCCAGAGGGGTCCCAGACTGCAAGAGGGCACAGGCAGGGCTGAGAGACACCCCAAGCACACAAATTTTTGTACACTGGGCCCCTAGTCTGATATAACTGGAACTCTTTAAAAAGACTTTCCTCAAGCTTGCCATCTACTACTCCCTCACTCTGCCCACTGCCTATGGCCTAGAAGTCATGGAAGGCTACTAAAATTTCAGAGTGATAAATTCCAAAGAAGATCAGCTCCCTAAAAGATCTCTCATTTATACTTACTTTTCTATAATTTTCTATGCAAAAGCTGGGTCCTCTAGTCACCTCTTTTCAGTGGTGATGCCTATCATTATATTGGCTCCTCATTTTTTTTTGTATCTCAAGAAATGGAAAGATAGCTGAGCCAAGGCTAAATATGTAAATTTGACTCTTCCAACTTCTAAAAAAAAAAAGATAAAGAACAAAACTGCACAAGCTCCATTCCCTCACCATAACTAGAAGTCAGACTCTTCAAACCTCGAATTTGTAAGTGGAAAAACAAACACAAATCCCAGCATGCTGTCTCCCCTGCTCCCCACGGCAAATCTTTGGGGACTGCATAGGCAGTTCAGCAAGAAACTGCATGAAAGGGAGAAAATGGGGAGATAGCAGTGGGGGAAAATAAATCTAACAGAAACCACCAATAGAAAGAAAAAATTATAAGGAAATACAGAAAAAGATTAGTTGTAGGCCATAGCACTGACTACAGGGAAGGGACTTGAAAGCTTATGTGTGTGATAAATGAGTAAAAGTCATTGAGAGTTCACACCCCAGGCAAAGAAGAGCATTAAAGCAATGGAAAGCCATCCTCAGAAAGCGTCTGGTGAAGGGAACAAGAAACATGATGAAGTTTGGACAGAAAAGAAACAAAAGGAACATACCATATCTTTTTCCTATTCCCAGCCACCCCCCACCGAACAAGAAAATAAAGCAAACAAAACAAGAAATCCTGGTAAAGAAGTTACTCCTTGCTACAATATTTTTTTTTTTCAGTTTGTGAAACAGAACAACTTATTTTTTCTGAGCTATATATATTTATCATGAAGATGACTTGCTCAATAGTAGTTAGAAGATCATATGGTTTTTTTTTTTTGTTTGTTTGTTTTTTAGGCTTTTATTTTCTAATTACATTTGACATTAAAAATTACTTTAAAAAGTAAGTACTCGAATTCTAGTAGCATTAGTAGAAAAAAAGACATATTCGAGGAACTAAAAAACTAACATTAGAGAGGTAAACATTATATTATTATTATTATTTATTTTAAATATATTTTGTTGATTTTTACAGAGAGGAAGGGAGAGGGATAGAGCATTAGAAACATCCATGAGAGAGAAACATCGACCAGCTTCCTCCTGCACAACTGAATTTCAAGTGATATTTTCTTTTTCAAAAAATATTTTTTATTGATTTTTTTACAAAGAGGAAGGGAAAGGGATAGAGAGTTAGAAACATCGATGAGAGAGAATCATTGATCAGCTGCTTCCTGCACAACCCCTACTGGGGATGTGCCTGCAACCAAGGTAAATGCCCTTGACCAGAATCAAACCTGGGACCCTTGAGTCCACAGGCTGACGCTCTATCCACTGAGCCAAACCGGTTAGGGCTAAACATTATATTATTAACAAATAGAA
Organism: Murina feae; assembly: GCA_004026665.1. NCBI lineage: Eukaryota > Metazoa > Chordata > Mammalia > Chiroptera > Vespertilionidae > Murina > Murina feae. Next base: position 28,492 of record PVJC01004914.1, read on the forward strand.
TATGAGGCATGTAATACTGCGCAACACAGTTAAAGAATACCAGTAATTTCTAGGCTGACTCTTCATTATCTCTCTTTGTAGCTTTTATTTTCCTCGATTACAATTGCCATTTTGTCTGCATTTTGAGAGATTTGCAGTTTGTCTTTCATATAACTCATTGCATTTTTAGCAATGTAAGAGGCCCTTTTAGTGCTTCTCCTACTGGTCTTAATTCTAATGTTGCCTTTCAATTTTATAGAAAAGTTAGCTTTTGTGTAATGTACCTTCTGCTGAAATTTGTTATCATCTTCCCTAGTGTGTATTTCAGAAGAAAGCTTTTCTTAAGTGTTGTGTCCTCATTTGTGTTGTGGATTCTCTACACAATTCCATGTTTGTTTCTTTTTTTCTTTTTTTAATTTATTTATCTTTATTGTTCAAATTATTACAGTTGTTCCTCTATTTTCCCCCATAGCTCCCCTCCTCCCATTTCCCACCCACCCTCTGTCCCCCCCCACTGTCCTCATCCATAGGTATACGATCATTGTCCATTCTCTTCCCACACTCCCAACACCCTTTACCCCCCCAAAATTGTCAGTCCACTCCCTTTCTATGCCTCTGATTCTATTCTATTCACTAGTTCATTCTGTTCATCAGATTTTTTTATTCACTTGATTTTTAGGTTCACTTGTAGAAAGATATGTATTTGTTGTTCATAATTTTTATCTTTACTTTTTCTTCACCCTCTTCTCAAAGGATACCTTTTAGCATTTCATATAATACTGGTTGGGTGGTAATGAACTCCTTTAGCTTTTTCTTGTCTGTGAAGCTCTTTATCTGACCTTCAATTCTGAATGATAGCCTTGCTGGGTAAAGTAATTTTGGTTGTAGGTTCTTGCTGTTCATCACTTTGGATATTTCTTGCCACTCCCTTCTGGCCTGCAGAGTTTCTGTTGAGAAATCAGCTGACAGTTGTATGGGTGCCCTCATGTAGGTAACTAACTGCTTTTCTCTTGCAGCTTTTAAGATTCTCTCCTTGTCTTTTGCTCTTGGCATTTTAATAATGATGTGTCTTGGTGTGGTCCTTCTTCAGTTCCTTTTGTTTAGAGTTCTCTGTGCTTCCTGGACTTGGAAGTCCATTTCTTTCACCAGGTGGGGGAAGTTTTCTGTCATTATTTCTTCAAATAGGTTTTCAATATCTTGCTCTTTCTCTTCTTCTGGTACCCCTATAATTCTGATGTTTGTACGCTTGAAGTTGTCCCATAGACTCCTTACACCATCTGCATACTTTTTGATTTTTCGTTTGTTTGTTTGTTTGTTTGTTTTTTTGTTTCAGCTTTTTTT
>PVJC01004914.1:29911-61527 GCA_004026665.1 Murina feae
TGGTTTTGAACTCTATATCCAGTCGTTTGCGTTCCTCCATTTCTGTCTTTTGTGACCTGTTTCCTAGTCTCCGCATTTTGGCTTTCTGTGCTAGGTGTCCTATATAAGGCTCAGTGATTCAGCCTCCCAATCACCTGAGGTGGACACTCTTGTTGTACGCCTTTGAAATCTAGGTGCACAGCCTTGTTGTAGTTATCACTGGGAGGTCTCACTGGGGGGAAATTACCTGCAGGCCTTTCTCCTCGTTGTTTGGAGTTTGGATCGATTTGGAGTTCTGTCTCAGCTGCAGACCCTTAGGTAATGTTGCAGGCAGGCAGGCGGGGTTGTAGGTGGGGTGGGCGGGGTTGTAGGTGAGGTGGGGCGGGGTCTCAGAGTTACCGGGAGTGGAGCAATTCACAATGGCGTTTCTACTGAGTTTGGCGTCTCCAAGCCCTAGGGTCTGCGCACGATTCTCAGTCCCCAATTCTCCAGGTCAGTGAACAGTGCGGATAGCAGTGCTAGAGTGCCACTGGTCTTCCGCCGCCCCGTTGCCCTATAGCCCGCGTTGCATTCAGTGCGTCTGGGGAGTTTATAATCTTCTAAACCGCAGACCAGATCACCGCTGCCACCCTTTCACCTGAACCACCGCGCGCAGCTTGGGAGGGGCGGGGCCTCGGGGAGCTTGCAGGGCAGGGCAGAGCAGATAGCTATGGCGCTTCTCAGCCCTGCGCTGAGAAACACCAGGTCTCTGTGTCCCACAGTATTTGTTGCAAGCAACGCTGAGAGAAACCCGCTTTGGATTTCCTCCTGGTGCCAGTCAGTCCCCCTTCTCTGGGTGTCTGGGTCCTCAGAAACTCACCTGGAACTGGAGTTCAGAGCCGCTGGGAACTTGTGGCTCTCTCCGTTTTGGAAAAGAACCACGTCCTCCTGCGCCAGCTCCCTCCCCGAGCCCCGTGCGCGTGCCTCCGTACCTTTGTCTTTGTACTTTGCTTCTGCCACTCCTCTGAGTCTCAGACTCTTCTCTAGTTGTAGGATTTTCACTCAGCCAGCCTTCCTGTGGGTGTGAGTGGTGTCTGTGTGTTCTTTTCGTGGTTTTTCTGAAACAGTTGTTCACGGCTGCATTTATGGTGTTTACCTTATGCCGCCATCTTGCTGTCTCTCCATGTTTGTTTCTGAAAAAGGATAGGCCTGCGTATGTGAGGAAGGATTTGTTAACAGAATAAATGGCTAGTTTTACTGATCCCTTCTGCCTTCACACTGTGGATTAATGCAGTCCCCCAGGGATGTTAGCCTGGAGGACAGGGATGTGCTCACCTCTATGCCAAATTCCTGGTGATTTTCCTGGTGTGATTTTGCTAGACTCTGAGGGTCTTCTCTTCCTCCTGCTTCTTAATTGTCCACTGTCATTAGATCATTGTTAAGAAAACAGGGTATGTCATTTTCTCCTTGTCAGTGTGAGCACACACAGTAGCAGCTTCCCAGGAAGCATTGCTTCTGCAGCTCTCTCACTTCTGCCCTTCTGTTACCAAGTTCTCTCTCAAGATGTGCTGTTACATTTGCTCATTTCCTTGACCAAGTACGTCAGCTTTCTAGGAGTCACATGCATCAGGTAGCTAGCTGCATAAAAGAGGCAGTGATGAGGATGTACGGGGACAAAGTATCTTTGACTCAATCTGGTTTGAGTGGTAGTTGGGCAATCACCTGTCTCTGCAATACTGGTCTGCAGTGCTGTTGGGTGAAAAGTTCCAGTGTTGTCTTTTCTGCCTCTTCTATTTCAGATGCATTTCCTTCCTTTTCTCAGTCAAAATTCCCCCAGGTGTATTGGAAGCAGCTGTTCAATATTACATATGCTGCAAGATTTTGCATCTCTCAAGCTTCTGTGAATATCCTAATAAATGTATGAAGAAAGGAAAAACAGGTTCCTTTTATTATCTGTCTTTTAAACCAAGAAGTCTCAAATTTCCTTTATTTTAACAGAGTCTTATGGTGTGAGGAAGTTGCAGGTTTACCAGTAATTGGGTTCATCATTGACCCAGAACTGAGCAAAGCCTTCAGAAGACATATGAAGGCAGCAGATATCTTACTCAGGGCCTGGTCCCCATGACACACACTATTACACATGTTAAATTTGGGATAACACAAAAATCTATAACACTCTGCAACAGACAGTCGTTCAAAACAGTTCTAAGTTTGGATTGTTTATTTTGCAGAGAAATAGGGTCATGAAAGGGAAAATTTTGGTTTCTTGCTAAAAAGAATTATGGGTGTGAAAGTTGTCTTTAGAGGTTAGAAATGAATCTTAATGATACACAAAGTATGAAAATTTGGCATGTAAAACCTTGACTGGTGTGATTTGAAGAAATGAATGCTGATGTCTATTGTTAATCCATATACGTGTAAACAAAAGTTCCACAGACCTCTTCTGAGGGATAAGAGAGTTTTATTCTGATACTAGAGGCCTGGTGCACAAAAATTTGTGCACTCAGGGGGGTCCCTCAGCCCGGCCTGTGCCCTCTAGCAGTCTCGGATCCCTTGGGGGATGTATACCTGCTGGCATGCCTGGCCAGCCTGGGTGAGGGGCTAATGGCCATTTCAGGCTGCTCACAGCTCCTTCAGGGTTCGGGTCCCTACTGGGGTGCCTGGCCAGTCTGGGTGAGGGGCAGAGGGTCATTTCAGGCTTCCCACAGCTCCTTCAGGGTTTGGGTCCTACTGGAGTGCCTGGCTGGAAGCAAGTATCTGGGATCTATTTAATTTCTATAATTGAAACTTTGTTGCCTTAGTCCCTGGCGGGAAGCCTGGGTTGCCCCTGGCAACCCAAGGTCTCAGCCCCATAGGTATTTGGGGTTTGTTTATCTTCTGTTATTGAAACTTTGTAGCCTTGAGCAGAGCTAAGGGCCTGCAGGGCCCTGGCTTCCTCCATTGTCTGGTGCAACTCCAGCTCTGTGGCTGCCACCATCTTAGTTGAGTTAATTTGCATATTTGCTCCTGATTGGTTGGTGGCTTGTTGGCATGGCTTGTGGGTGTAATGGAGTGATGGTCAATTTGCATACTACTCTTTTATTAGATTAGATGATTTGTAAATCACAAGATAGCCTTTGGCATAAACTAAAGATAAGCTCTAGGGTAGGAAGAATGGATTGTCAAGGGGAGAGTTCTGAGAAGTTGATGATCAAACAGATGTGTTTGCTAGGGAAACAAGACAGTGATGAACATGTCATTGTTCATTTTCTGATTGGTGGGGCAGCTGGATTTTAAGATGTCTGCTGTCTCAGTGGTGAGCAAGTAGGGCTATGAGAGATGATCAATAGGTAGTTCTGATTGACTCATGGTCAGCAGGTAGGATCATGGGATATGGTGAATGGATGGAACCATAAGACATGGTCAGCAAAAGAGGCCAAAGTTTAGTTTCTCTTGAATTTTGCAAAATAAACAGGTAAAACAAGTTTTGTAATGAAATGAGCAGTATAAAGAATGCAGTTCAACAGAGTCAAAGAGTTTTAACTGTAAAAAGGTGCAGTCATTTGAGAAAAGTCAGAGACCAAATTTTTCCACGACTGCACTTAGCAGACCAACACTTGCTGTGGCTTTCTAGAAAATAACAGTGGCAGAAATGTGCCTTTTAGTAAACAGAACGTTGGTGCTGAAAAGGATCTGAGAGCTCATCTGGTTCTTTTACAAATGAGGAAATTCAAATTGAGGCAGGAAAAGTGACTTCTCCCAGATCAAATGTGAGTTTAAGAACATTCTGGGTTGCCCTAACTGGTTTGGCTTAGTGGATAGAGCCTGAGCCTGCGGACTGAAAGGTCGCAGGTTTGATTCTGGTCAAGGGCATGCACCTTGATTGCGGTCACATCTCCAGTAGGGGGTGTGCAGGAGGCAGCTGATCGATGTTTCTCTCTCATCGATGTTTCTAACTCTCCCTCTCCCTTCCTCTCTGTAAAAACAACAACAATAAAACATTAAAAAATCACACAAAACATTATGGGTTTAACCCAACTGGACCTAATTCTAGCCTAGACTTTTCCTTTTCACCACACTTTACTTCTGCCAGGAAAAGCCCCATTAAGACAGCTAACAAAAAATTGTCTTAAATATTAAAAGATGACACATTATTTGGAAAAGTAAATAAGCAGAAAGTTAAGGAAAAGAAAATTTCTTATTTAGGTTTAGAAGCAGAAACCAAAAGGGGGAAAAGAGGAGAAACTTTGTTCTAATCTCATTTTTCAATTTTTTTTTTAAGATTTAAAAGAATGACCAGGAAAAATTTTTTTTTCAATCTTTAAAAAAATATTTTAATGATTTCAGAGAGGAAGGGAGAGGGAGAGAGAGATAGAAATATCAATGATGAGAATCATTGATTGGCTGCCTCCTGCACACCCCACACTAGGGATCAAGCCCACAACTCGGACAGATGCCCTGACAGGGAATCAAACCATGACCTCCTGGTTCATAGGTTGACGCTCAACCACCTAGCCATGCTGGCCATGCTCCAGGAAAAGATTTAAAGCAGAATTTAACACAATTTGACTGTAGTGTCCCACACCCTCTTTTTAAGAGGGCAATGTCCAGTCCTTGGTTTGGCAAATGTCAATTTCTATTTTACACAGACTAGTAGTTTCGGCTCTTGATTGCATCTTTCAACTCTTATTTTAGCATATCATATGTATTTTTTTGTAATATTGTTTAAATAATTATTTTTGCAAGGTGACAGGTATAAATGAATGCATGTTGTAAAACTCTTATTGCCTTATTTGGATTTTTTAACAAAGAAAATTGTTTTCATCACTAATAAGCATCATGAGTAGATTTAAAATATTCCCATAAGCTGTTGTTTTCATCAGGGCAGATGATAAAGCCTCTGACCTTGATATAAATGTCTTAAATTATTATTTTTATAAATTAAAAAAGTAGCTTATGTGGAGGAGAAAGCTTCTGCCTTACTTTATTTGATGAAAAAGTAAATTATTTGTTCTCACTACTTCTGAAGAAAGGAATGAGCCCTTATCCACCTGTTGATATGCTTTTAAAAAATATTTTAAATTATCTTTATTGTTGAAAGTATTACAGATGTCCCCTATTTCCCCCTTAAACCCTTTCTAGCCTGCTCCTACCCCTCACCCCTGGCCTTCACTACACTGTGTCCATGAGTTATGTCTATCTGCCACTGATAGTTTGAATTCATCAGTTGTATAATTCAAAGGAGCAGTAACTTTGAGAATTCTGAATAATGATGATCTCACCTGAGGCCTTTTTCCTCTTCAAGGAGCACTCTGGAGGTTGAGCCACGGGCACATGGGCTAAATGCCAGTCCCTTGGGAAGAGCATAGACTTGAAGCTCACATTGAAATGAAATTCAAGTCCAAGATTGGCAGAATTCCAATCTGTTGGGTTTTAGGTATCTAAAGAGAATTTAATTGAAGAGGGAAAGTTGCCTTGGTTAGGTTATTTCCTGTGAGCCGAGAAATCCTTAGTTCTCCTTCTGTTTCTATGTGAACTCTGGCAAGTTAATGAACCTCTCTGTGTTGTGTTTTTTCTTAATCTGACAAATGAGTTAACAGTGTTGTTCTGCCTTCTTTATAAAGAACACTAGAATCCAGGTGCACAAAATTCGTGTACTGGCGGCGGGGGTGGGTGGTGTGGGGGGGTGTGGGAGTCCCTCAGCCTGGCCTGCACCCTCTCACAATCTGGGACCCCTTTCTCCTTACCACCCGCCCGCTTGCTGCTCCTTACTGCTTGCTTGGCTCACTGCTCCTTAGTGCTGCCATGGGGGCCACAGAGGCTTCCACTAGTGCCACTGCACTAACTGTGAGCCTGGCTTCTGGCTGAGCGATGTTCCCCCTGTGGGAGTGCACTGACCACCAGGGGGCAGCTCCTGGTTTCAGTATCTGCCCCCTGTTTGTCAGTGTGCATCATAGCGATTGGTCGTTCTGGTTTTTCTGCTGTAACAGTCGCTTAGGCTTTTATTATATAGATCAGAGGCCTGTTGCAGGAAGATTCCTGCAAGAATAGGGCTTCATTGGGCCTATTCCTGCAAGAATAGGTCTTCCTGTGGCCAGAGCAAAGCAGAGAAGGGAGTGAAACCTGACCTTCTCTGCTGCCTTGGCTCTACTCCCGTGTCAACTGCCTCAGGACACTCCATTGGAGGCGGAGCGGTGAGGCTGGATCAGCCGCCAGAGTGGGTGGATTGTGCCTCGCCTCTTGTCCCTGAGGCTCCCAGCCAGGTGACAGGCCTAGACACTCCAGCACTGATGGATCCTCTGTGGGCGGATCCAGCCTCACCACTCGCCCCTCCCCCCCACCTCACCCACCACCTGACTGACCAATAGGCCTGGACACTTCATGGATGGGGCTGAAGGGACTGGGTGCCTCCATCTATGGCTATGGACGCCGCCATATTTTGTGATGAAGTGATGGTTAATTTGCATATTACTCTTTTATTAAATAGGATGAGTTGTGAAAACATTTTTAAAAAATAAAAAAGACTTTGCAAGGTATTGCTATTCATTAATCATTCACTCTAGTTGTCAAAGGGAGTTGACTTCTTTTTATGGGAACCATACCTGATGGGATTTTTTTCACCATCTCTTTTTTGTGCACCTCATTTCTGATCCTATTTTTGTTTGAGATGTGGATTTTATAATGTGGTTAATTGGACATGGCTAATAAAACTAAAAAGCAGATGTTCTGAGTTTGCCATCAAATAAATTCTCAGAATGCCCAAAAATTTGGAGGGAAAAGAACATTGATGATTGTATTTTCATGTTGAAGATTCAGGAAGGCTTGAATATTTCCCATGAATTGTTGCCCTGAGTCAAATTATACACAAACCCTTAGCCAGTGATCACATGCTGGCTTCCAGAGGTTTTTTTCCACAAAAAATTCTCAGAAGTATGCTCTACTTCCCTGACAGGTGTGAGAATCCTTTAATCAGCATTTTCATAAGAGGTGTGATGGGAGATGGGTTTGGGCAACTTTGATAAATGGTGGTGACCCTTTTTCTCAAGAGAAATGGAAGTGTGAAAGATTGAGAGCACAGGTCGGGGGTATCTTGAATGCCCAGTGAGAGACTTACTGCACAGTGGTTACCCTAAACAAGAACAAAAAAAGTGACTTTTGCCTTTTTAAATTTTTTAAATAAGAAAAAGTTTATTTATGAAGTCACAGAGGTAGAAGAAGTGAGCTGTAGAATAAATGGGCTCAGGAACAAGTTACAGAGGCAAAAGAAGGGCCCTTGGAGCTTTTCCCTCCAGCAAAAGAAAGCACCCCAAAAGTGACTGTTGGCTGTAATGTGTGGGGAAAGCTAGGAGGTAGTCTAGCAAAGCTATGTATTTCAGGACCCTTTCATTTTCTGTGGAGAACTTGACCCAAGAAAGCTAAATGAGATGATGGGAGGCCTCTAACCCTCTCAAAGGAAATGCAGTGAGAAGAGGAGTTACATGTTTATGCGTCTGCAGCCTCCTCTCTTGCACCTAGAAGAGCATTAGAACTATAAACAGCAGGTTGAGTATCTTTGGAAAGGCTGATCGACACATAGGAAGTTAAAATTCAAATCAGAGGCTCAGGTTATTTCAGTTTCGAGTTCTTAAATGTCTGGAGACACAAAGTTGAGGGGCAAAAGGAGGTGTGGTTTAGTTTGTTTCTTCAGTGATGACTATACCAGGTCAGATCTTGGGCTCTGGTGAGAGAGCATTCTGGGAAAATTCAATTTGGAGGGAGCCACCTGTGAGTTTTATTACTTGAAACAAGAACTAAATGGAAGGGAAGTCACTCTTCTTTCCAGGAAAGACAATTCACTTAAATTAACTGGTGACCTCTTTCCCTTCTGTCAGCTGGCAGGGAGTGGCTTCACCTAGCTCAGCTCATTTCAGTAGTCCCCAATCCCCACTCTTTTTACCCCCCTTCAGACTTTCAATCTAGGGAGGGTTTCCCATTGTTCTTAGACAAGTCTGTCAGCGGGATGCAAGATCTTCCCATGTAAGCACAGAGATTACAGTTGCCAGGTTTTGGTTTGCCAGCTTGTTAAGTGGTGAGTAGTTTTGCTGGCTCTTATCTGACCAGCAGTGTGAACTGCAGGTTGCATATATATTTTGTCTTCAGGAAATCATCGTGTTGTATGGGACAGAATGCTGAACTAGCAGTCAGAGGCCTTAATTTTGTCCTCTGTTCTCACATATGCAAGGAGTTAAGTAATCTCCTTGAGGTTTAGTTTCTCATCTTTAAAATAGGCGTGATGATGATAATGATGGATGGTCTTTACACCTTATGTGTATTGATCTGCTTAATCCTCACAACACTGATGTGGCTGCTATTGTTAACATTATCTCAATGACACAGGTGAGGAAACTAAGTCATTGTAACTCACCTCCAAGGTAACTCAGTTAAAATGTGGCTGAGCAAAGATCTGGATCCAGGCAGGCTAACATTTAGCCAAGCTGAAGGAAGTGTTAAGGCCGTGTTAGTCACCAAGATGGGGTCCTAATGATTATATATAATCTTCCACAAATCACTGGAAAATTATAATGAAGGAATTCTTCCATTTGTGCAGAGTATGGCTTTTATTGTCCTAGGACATCTTGTGCTCACCAATTCAACTTCCTATTGAGTTTTGGGTTTAGATGATTCATTGTTCAAATATATTTTACCCACTTATACTTGACTGAGAGTACCAGGAAGTTTTCTTTCCAAATCTAACATTTAACATAGGATAAGACACTAAGGCTACCTTCCCTGGATTCCCTTTGTATGGCATCTCAATATCCTTTTAAAGCCTAATTCCATAATTTTTCTGTGGGGCTTTATTATGCATTATTTTTTAAAATATATTTTTATTGATTTCAGAGAGGAACGGAGAGATAGACACATCAATGATGAGAGAGAATCATTGATCAGCTGCCTCTTGCACGCCCCCTACTATGGATAGAACCTGGAACCCAGGCATATGCCCTTGACTGCAACCCTTCAGTCCACAGGTTGATGCTCTATCCACTGAGCCAAACCAGCTAAGGCTAATATGCATTATTTATATACACTAAATTGCTTTTTTTTAAAGAGTGCAATTTGATAAACTTTGGCATATGTATTACACCCATGAAACTATCACTGTGATCAAGATAAGAGAAAAGCCATATTCACACAGTTGCCACATACCCTTTCAATTCCAATGCCTATCTCCATCCCTAAGCAAACCTGATCTGCTTTTTTGCCTCTTTAGATTAAGTTGCATATTCTAGAATATTTTTGTAAATGGAATCATTCTGTAAGAATTATTTTTTCTGGTTTCTTTTATCCATACCCAGCATGATTATTTTGAGTTTTATCTGCATTGTTGTGTGTTACACTAGTTTTCTATTGCTAGAAATTTTTCTGTTCTATGGATATATTACAATTTGCTTATGCATTCACTTTTTGATGGACATTGGTACTGTTTAATGTTTAGTTTTTTGCTGTTACAAATAAAACTGTCATGAATATTCATGAGCAAGTTATATGAGTTTCTTAAATGTTGTGGATATTAACCCCTTATTAGATATAGGGCTTGCAAATATTTTCTCCCATTGTGCAGGTTGCCTTTTCATTTCGCTGATAGTTTCCTTTGCTATGCAGAAAACTTTTAGTTTGATGTAGTTTTACTTGTTTATTTTTGCCTTTATTGTTTTTGCTTTTGGTGTCAATTCTCAAAAATCATTGCTATAACCAATGTCAAGGATCTTACCTGCTCTGTTTTCTTCTAGGAGTTTTGTTTTTCCTGGTCTTTTTATTCTTCAAGCCATTTTGGATCGATTTTTGAGATAGGGGTCCAATTTTATTCTTTTGTATGTGTCTGTTCAGTATTCTCAGTAGCATTTATTGAAGAGATTATCCTTTCCTCATTGTGTATTCTTGACACCTACATCATAAACTAATTGACTATATATGCATGGGTTTATTTCTGGGCTTTCTCTTCTGTTTCATTGATCTGTGTGTCTGCTTAGATGCCAGTACCATATTGTCTTGATTACTCTAGCTTTATAATATAGTTTAAAATCAGAACATGTGATGCCTCCAGCTTTGTTCTTCTTGCTCAACAATTCTTAAGCTACTTAGGGTCTTTTGTGGTTTCATAAGAATCTGAGGATTAATTTTTTTATATCTGTGAAAAATTCCATTGGAATTTTGATTGAATTACATTGAATCTGTAGATTGCTTTGGGTAGTGTGGCTATTTTTACAGTATTAATTATAACACTCTATCTTTTCATTTTTTTGTATTTTCTTCAGTTTCTTTTATCAATGACTCATTGCCTCCAGTGTGCAAAATCTTTCACCTCTTTGGTTAAATTTATTCCTAAGTTCTTTTAGATGCTATTACAAATGGTTTCCTTAATATATTTTTCAGATAGTTTGCTGTTAGTGTAGAGAAATGCAACTGATTCTTGCATGTTAATTCTGTATCCTACAAATGTACTGAATTCATTGATCAGTTTTGATAGTTTTATTTATATTTTTGGTGGAGAATTTAGGGATATACCATGTCATCTGCAAACAGAGATAATTTTACTTCTTCCTTTTTAATTTGGTGCTTAATTATTTTTCTTGCCTAATTATTTTGAATAGAACTTTTAGTTTTATGTTTAAATGAAGGGGCAAGAGTGGGGAGCTTGGTCTTTATCCCAATCTTAGAGAAAAAGCTTTCTGCTATTCACCATTGAGTATGATGTCAGCTGTGGGTTTGTCCTATATGGTTTTTATTATATTGAGGCATGTTCTTTCTATACCCGATTTGTTGAGAGTTTTTATCATGAAATCATGTCAAATTTGTCAAATGCTTTCTTTGCATCTGTTGAGATAATTATATAGTTATTTTTCATTTTGTTAATGTGATGTATCATAATTATTGACTTTTGTGTTGAATCATCCTTGCATCCAAGGGATAAATCCCACATGATCATGGTGTATGATCCTTTTAATGTGCTGTTGAATTGGGTTTGCTAATATTTTGTTGAGGATTTTTGCTTCTCTGTTCATCAGGGTTATTGGCCTAGAATTTTCTTTTCTTGTAATATCCTTTTTCTGGCGTTTGTATAAAGTTAATGTTGCCTCCTAAAATGAGTTTGTGAGTGTTCCCTGGTCTTCAATTTTTTGGAAGAGTTTGGGAATGATTTGAGTTAATGTTTCTTTAAATGTTGAGTAGAATTCACATGTGAAACCACCTCGTTCTGGACTTTTCTTGCTGGGAGGTTTTGGATTACTAATTCAATAGCATTTACTCAGTGCTATTCTGTTCATATTTCATATTTCATCATGGTCCTTTCCTGGTAGGTTATATTTTTCTTGGAATTTATCCATTTTCCCCCCTGGGTTTTTATATAGACCCACTCTTCTAAGTCTCTGAGCAAAGATAATTCATAGAAATAATTTTCCCAGACACAGACTATTTTATTTCCTTCATTATTTTGGGGATATTATAATAATTTGAGAGAAGTTTGTTTTCTGTCTCAACCCAAGAAGTTGTTGGTGGATGGTGACATCACTGATATTGTTTCCTCTAATCTATAAACTGTTAGGTGATCTCAGTGGTCGAAAAATTGATAAAATGGTGAAAGAAATTCTAAAACTTCTTTAGTTCTTGCAGTTCAGGCAAAAAAGAAGATATGCTGACTGATCAGGAAGAAAGTAATTTTGCAGAAATCCTGATACTTTCTTCATGCCTTTCTCCTGAAAGGAATACATTGGCATTTAGAGGTAGAACAGGAGCCAGATCAGGGCCTGAGCAGGGTTGGCCAATGAGGGGAGGACAAGAGCCAGGAAAGTGTGGCCGCAGAGACACCCAGAGAAGATGATTCACTGAAAAAAAGTGTAAAAAAGAAATGACTTGAAAGTTGCGTAGATGAAAGACAGAAATGACCGCTGGATTTGGGAATATAGAAGTGATTGCTGATCTTGTGAAGTCTCAGGGACATGGCAGAAGGTGAAAGCATGTTAGGAAGAGATTGAGGAGAGGATGAGGGTGGAGACCACAACTACAGCCAGTCCTTTGAAGATGCTTCACTGCAAAATAAAGCAGAGTAGCTACAGTAGTCAGAAGCAGTTGACATCCCTCCTAGTTACCATGTTCTAATAGGGATCACATCAGCTACTGTTTAAAGAACTAGATAGTGTCCCTTTCTCTCATGGATGGAACAAACAAGAGAAGAGAAGGTTTAGAGGATTTTCCAATTCTACTCATTCCTGGAGAATATAGAAAATATTAAAGCGTATGAATAAGCCCTGACCCAAATGAAAGTGAATTTTTTAGACTCCTCTGTAGATAGCTAGACTCTCTCTAATAGTATAGTCATAGCAGATGAGGAAAAACGTGACAGAAGTTCTTATTCTAGTTCTTATCTTTAGTGAATAATTTACAAAATATTTTAAAAGAAAAACAGACATTTCCCCCCTCTGTAAAGAAACACGTCCATTGGAACAAACATTGTCACACTTTAGGCTTGTGGGATAATTTGTCATTTGCATTATGTCAAAGTTAAAAATCCTCCTCTTGTAAAAGGGGAATGTTTCAGGGCCAAGTGGCAGAATCATTTACATTTATTTCAATGGCTACCTCAGTGTCATTCCCCCCGCCCCCTCGTTTTTCTGATAGTGGTAGAATTCTGGCTGAATTTATTTTTAGTTAGTTTTGGTATTATCTAATGAAAGATTGTTTGAAACCTTTTGAGTACTTGCCTCCCACCTCAGAGATGAGAGGATTTTTAAGAAGCCTTTGATTTCTTGGAAAGTAGGACAGTTGGGTAGGTGATAGCAGATGACCCAAGGAAGAGGCAGTAAAAAAGCAGGAGCAGGACACCTAGTGGGTTTTCAATCACCCTTTGACCTGTAAGCATGTAGTCTTTAAGTCATGGTAGATAAAGTTATCCTCTTTTTTCTTTTTTTGAGAGCTGTGTTATTTTTTTAATTATAAATTTCTCGTCAGATCAGCATGTCCCTGGAGCAGTGCATTGAACAGATAAGTCAGCTCACCGATCGCTGTTGTAGAATCGAAGAAGCCATAACATCTCTTGGAACCTTTATGGAAAAGCAGTCAGTTACAATGGATCATCTCCTAGCTGCCATCCTGGAGATGAAAGAACAACTCCCAGATCAAGCCTATTTTAATCAGAGTCTTCTATCTATATCTTCTATGATTAATCAACTAATGGTGGGTTCTTCTGAGCTTTCAGCCAAGCTTGGTTATTTGGCTGAAATGGTAGGATCTGTAACATCCACTCTGGGCGCAGCTCCAGCATTCATAGAAGTTCCAGCATTCACACAAGTTCAAGCATTCACACCAGCTCCAACATTCATACAGGCGCACGGAGGGCCTCCCCAAGGGCCCATCCCAGCAACCCTGGAGTCACATGGAGCAAGACCGACAGATCCTTCCACTTTTGATATTCCGGGGCATGTGAAGGCTGCTGGGGCCGAGAAGAAAATGCGTACTGCACAGACCGTCACTGGGGAGAATCTCTCTCAGCTGCCTCTAGATCCCACCCGATTCATACAAGTTCTCACAAGTCACCTGACAGGACACTGCACTGTGTTTCATGAATTAGTATCGGCAATCGCTAAAGTGAGCCGAGACTCTCGTGATCTACAGGTAGCCATGGACGAGTTCAATCGGGTGCGAACGAGTGGTGCCTCAGCTCATGCGGCCATAATATCCATCACTCAGAGGTGTGAGTATTTTCGGAACTGCGAAGCTCCGAAAATTCAGGTAACTTCTAAGAGCCAGATTCCAAAAGCATGTCATGGCAGCCTCAGGGTTGTACCGGAGGGTCCCAAACTACTAGGACAAGGATGGATATATATATATCTAACTCCCAAAGGAAGCCTTGGGTTAAAGATTTAATTATTCCTCTGTGTGCCTTTTACATCCATATTGGGAATCCCCAAGAGAGTCCCTTTAACACAATCATTTTTATCAATTGATTCACTCTTCCAGCTTCATAGGAAAGACTGATGAACATTAGGAAAAAATCTCAGTACAGTTTCAAAGGATCAGAGACGTTAGCAGTGGTCTCGACTATAGATCCCTCCACATTCAGGGCTATGCTCAACCCTACAATCCAAGACTTTCAGAAAACGATTGACCACCACCTGGGACACTAGCCACCACTTCGTCCCCCCTCCATGTCAGCCAGTCAAACCTGTTCTGGGACACCAACCTATCTGGCAGCAGCATCCATTCCTCTTTATTGTCTCAATATCTCTGACAAGGACCACCGACAGCTCATGGGCCTGGAAACTCCCCCCAAACTAATCAAAGCAGTTGGAGACACTCGGCTAGAGGCTCCCAGCGCGGAAGCAGGATCCACCACAATGCGTTTCCCAGAAAATGATTTCAAAAGATTCTCTGAGTGATGCCTCACATACACCCCCGCAGGCATGAAGTCAATCCTCTAGTTCAGAAGATGCACACGGAGGCAGAAATGCTCAAAGGCGATACAGATCTGTTTTTGGGATCACGAGTGCAATGATAATTCATAGCTCACCAAGAGGGCCCAAGCCATAACCCCACAAGCAGAGATCCTGTCACCCTTACAAAGACACTCATTGGGCCGACAACACCTATATAACTCCCTATTATGCATTTCACTGCCTCCAGTCCTCGGAAATCAAAACCAAATCAACAATTTTCCACACGTCCACCTGCCCAAGAGACACATTTTTTAACTCACTTAGTAGAAAAACCCATAACAAATGAAGATCATTAAGAAAAAAAAGAATAGGACAATGAATCTCCATTTGGCTATCACTCATCAAGATTTTGGCTAACACTTATCAAGATTTTTGCCCCATTTGTAATTACCCATCCTTTGTATTGCTTTGCGAACCTCATACATTATTGTTTCACTCTTACATACTTCAGTATCCTTTTCTAAAAACATGGACCACAATATAACTACAATTTTGTTTCATACCTTTGATACTATAATTCTTTGGTATATATGGTATCTAGGCCACAGATTTCTCCAGTTATCTCTGAAGGTCATTTTAACTGTTCGTTTGGTTGAATCAGGACCCAAACAAGATCCACATTTTAATTTGGTTCTTTTCTTGAATCTCTTTAATCTGGAGTAGTCATCTTCCCTTTTGCAGGTGACTTTTTGCAGACACTGAGCTCATTCTGTGGATTTGTCTTCTGCTTTTTTGGGGTGATACTTAACTTGCTCTTCTAGTCATCTCTTTACAATAAATGAGCTATGTCTACAGGATTGGTTCAATTCTGGTTTACCTGTTTTGGCAAGAATACTTTGTAGTCATGTGCATCATGTTTCATCCCATTGTGGGTCACACAGTGCCTGGTTTTCTTAATTCTACGGACACTGAGATTGCTCATTGGCTCAGGTGGTAACAGCGTGTCCCTCTGTTAGAACGCTCCCATCCTCTTTTTATCAAATACCTTTATCCATTGGCGACTGTTGGATGGGATTGCAAAATGGTAATGTTCTAGTTCCAATTTTGCTTTCACATCAACTAGAATTCTTCAGCAAAGAATAACTATTCTCTTGTTAAACAGACTATATGGTTATCCAAATGCATATTTCTACCAGGACATGTGGAATAAATGTTTAATTCTTTACCTTAACTGCCAACAATGGCACCTTCAGCTTGAAAGCCAGTTTACTTCTAACACTTTTCCTGCAGAGCCCACAGTTGTTGTCAGGCAGAGTAACTGGCCAATCTCCCTTTTTCGCCATAGCCCTTCACACTACTTCCATAGTTTGAAATCACAGATTTACTTCTCATTTGGTTGATGGTCTTTCCCCATGGACTATAATGTCAGAAGATAGACTGGGTTGTTTTGGCCTTCTAGTTTAGCCAGAACTTTTCTGATTTTAAGAGATAGAAAGTCAGCACAAAGAGAAATTGTTTGAAAGGCAGGGGTAGTTCACAGAAATGAAAGAAATGTTACAGGACGTTTAGCTGCTACAGGGATTTAAAGGACTTCAGTTGGACTTTAATGTCATCAACACTGTCTCTTTTCTTCTTACCTATGATTGATAGCTTTATTCTCTCAACACCACCCTGAGCAACCACCTACATAAAGTCTGCCCTCCTTAACATTAAGACTCTGATTGGTCCTTCCTGAGACATGTGCTCATCTCAGACCTCTCCAGAGGTCTGGTTGGCCTATTTTGGGTCAAGCTTCCATCTTTGTGTATATGTGTATAATGACAGTGATGGGTCCAACCACTCTAGATGATTAGGAGTGAAGCAGTTACCTCTAGAAACAGGGAGTGCTGCTACCCAAAGAAGGAAAAATGTTTGCTGCATGGGCAAAATAATAGATGTCCACTCAACTACAGTTGTAGCTCCCATGCCCAAGAAGTATTTGCGTATAGCAAATGCTTAACACAATTTTGTAGAAGAATCAAGGTATCCTGATTGTTTTCATGTAATGCATTAGGTTTGTAGAAAGAACCTGTTTTGAAGCAAATAATACATAGTGTTGACTTTTACTTGCTATATGGCTTCTCCAGTCCTCAAAACATTTTACTTATAATTGCTGTGTTTTTATTTTTATTTAAGCCCTCTGCTCCAGCCTTCAGAAATTCTGTAGTTTATCTTTTATAATAACATAAATAATTTTTCTAGTACTAAAACCAGTGAGTCATCAGGAACTATAAACCTCAATGTATCTCTATGTGTATTCAAGAGCTCAATCCTTTGTTTGTTATATTACCTGTCTACTTGTCTACATTTCAACACGAGGGACACTATACATAGACTAAGCCAAGCAAAAACTTTCTTCTTTTCTACTTTGTTCATCAAGTGTTTGGTGTGTTTTTTAATTCTAACAAATAGAAAGTTATTTATTCTTCTCTGGGACAGTAAAAGATCGCTACACAAAGTTTTCATAGTTTTCTGACCTTGTATGTAACTTAATGAAATCTAATGGTGATAACTTCCTTCTATTCAATGCTGCAGACATTACCTAAATGTTTCTAATAAGAAATTATGCTAAATTTATTCTTCATGTATGTTTTAGATAACTTAAAATCATGGGACTCTCTGGGAAGAAATAGTGCTTGTCCTCAATGGCAGAAATGTATAATGTTTTTATTTCCTAAGTTAATAAAATCTTCATGCAACTAAATGCAGTCTTTTTTTCTATTAGTAAATGTACCATGAAACATTTGAATTAACATTTGGTCTCTGCTTTCCTTGAGTAATTTTTTATTTTTTAGATTTTATTCTCCTCACTATCACCATGTAAATATGAATTTGGAATTACCTTTAAAAATTAAATACACAAATATCTTTTGTATTTTATTTTCTGAATTATTTGATATGTGTTGTCAAAGAGAACTTCACATTTAAAAGGTAACCAAGTATTGAATTTATTGTCCCTTCTCTCTCATTATGGGAAATGTTCATTAAATTGGTAATGAAATCTGTAGCAACATCACGTTGTTTTGATGGCCGTAGATGCAGGAGAATTTGGAAGCCAATATGCACTTCATTTAACTTGTGCCCAAGCCATCTGCTTATCTGCATCACTCAGCCAGCCAGCCTGCTTCTTCCTCCTAGAGTCTATAGAGATGATAAACCTGGATGAAGATTTCCTGGCAGCCTCAGTTCACTTCCTGAATTTTCTTCCATGCCATCCAGAATTTCCTGGTGGAGCCTGGCAGGATATTTGGAAAGGCAAAGAGGTTCTTTTGGCCTAGGAGAGAGCAGACATAAATGTCAGCTGTTGAACCATCCCTGGGGAGAATACTTCAGGGTTCAAGCCTTGTTAAAAATAAATTTCAAGTCACCAGTAACTAAAATATAAAACCATCACCAAGGGGAATATTTTGGACCCTATCAGCTCATTTCTTTATTCTGAAGCAATAGAAAGAGTGTAGTTTAACTATGCTAACATGCTAACAAATTGTTTGTTATCAAGGGCACTTGAAGGATAAGATAAGAGATTTTTTTTTTCACTTTCCTTCCTGGCTCCCATCAGAGAGACCTGGCACTAGAAGTCTCATTCCATTGGATGGCGAGGCTGTGCTCGTTAATGTGCCTTGGGACATCATTGTTTCAAGATCCATTATGTGGGGTCAGCCAGGGCAGCAGCAGCAATTTGGCCTGAGTAACATCCAATCTTCTCTCAGTGAACCACAGTGTTTGGCCTTCCATTTGTACCATGACTATGAGTCAGGGACCTGCCCTCCCATTGTCCTCCATGAATATAGCTTTAGTCATGGTGTCTGTTTGACCTTTGGACTGTGTGACTACCAGGAACTATGCAGTTGCCCAAGTCAGAAGCAAGGAGGAGTGTGAAAACTGATTACAGAATTGCAGGCCTGTAAATCACAGGAGAAAGTCCCTTATTGCCAGCAGCCCGTAGGCAGTGGAACCTTATCTTGCCTCGTGTTGGTGCTGAGCATTCAACCACACTGCACACCGTCCATCACTGGGACATCAATCAGAATAATTCATGGCAGTCAGATGCTCCTTGTGTGCAGTCCAATAGCATTTTTGCACAGGGCATCCAGGTGTCTTCTTTAATGACAGCTGTGGAGAAAGGAAAATTTCTCTGATGAAAGTTTCCAGTGTAAATAAAGAAGCAAAAAAGAAAAGGAAAATAAAAACAGCAGTCTAAGATTACTGTAGCAAGATACAGGGAAGGTTTTATGGTAAAAGCCCAAACACTGAGTTGAGATGAAGGCATCCCATTGGCCGTGATTAGGACCACATTGTGTAGAGTTAATTGACATTCATCTATGCCACTGCCCTGAGTTGACCCTCCTCAGAACTATAAAGTCAGTTGAGCTTGTTTTCAGTGCCTATCAGCTTCCTTTTTTTTTAGCACCACATCTGTCGGTGACCCCCTCTCAGGTACTCAGAGCCTTCCCCGGACAGTCTGCTCAGAATGCTGCTCACTGGGTGGCTCTTTTTACTGCAGCATGAACTTCTCCAACTCCCTCCTCAATCCTATGCCTTGCTCTAAAAGCACCGCTGCACCTGTTCCATTACCTACTAATAAATGCTGAGGTGTTAGGAATAAAGGTGTGTTGATTTAGGTGCCTCTTTACAGAGAACCTCAGGATGTCAAAGGTATTGACGCTATGAGAGGGCACATAAAGGGTGAGATATTGCAATTTTCAACCCTCATCTATTAAAGACATTTAGCCCCAATTTTTATGTCAGTTGAAGCTAATTAACTATACTGCCTTGCTCCTCAAAGTGTGGTTCACTGACCAGTGGCATTGATATCACTTGGGAGCTTATTAGAAATGGTGAATCTCACGTCCCACTCCAGACCTACTGAATCAGACTGCTTTTTATTTTTTTAAAATATATATTTTATTGCTTTTTTACAGAAAGAAAGGGAGAGGGATAGAGAGTTAGAAACATCGATGAGAGAGAAACATCGACCAGCTGCCTTCTGCGCACCCCCAACTGGGGATGTGCCCGCAACCAAGGTACATGCCTTTGACCGGAATCGAACCTGGGACCTTTTAGTCCGCAGGCTCACGCTCTATCCACTGAGCCAAACTGGTCAGGGCCAGACTGCTTTTTAAACAAGATCCCCAAGTAGTTGTTATTTGTTTTAATGTGTGTGGAAATGTGTCAGGCTTCAGATGAACACAAAAAGAAGGCCCCTGACCTATGCAAGGATATGAAAAGCTTCATAGAGGGCAATAGCTCTCAAAGTGTAGTGGAGTCAGAGCCATCTGCAAGGCTTATTCAAACCTGTATTGCTGGGCCCCACCTTCAGAGTTTTTAATTTAGTAGATCTGGGGGCGTGGGGGGCATAAAAATGTACAGTTCTAACAAGTCCCCAGGCGATGCTGATTCTGCTGGTCTGGGACTACTTTTTAAGAAATATACACATGGAAATATTTATGATGAAAATATGTTGGTGGTCTTTCTATTAGGCCCTTGTACACACATTGAGAACACTGCACTTGGAAGCCTTAGATGGAGGGTATAAGGAGAACCTTTACTTCTGCTTATCTGGGTAACCTTGTGGTTTCTGGGTAACCACACTATCTCTCTGAACATCAGTGTCTGCTCCTGAAAATGTAAAGAATGGTCTAGATGCTCTCTATTATATCTGCTATTTCTAAAAAATCTGTGCTATGTTATTTTTCATAACTTCTTGAGACCTAACTGAAATAATTTAAATTGGAGGTTCCCAGACTTAGGAGATGGGAAGGAGCATGAGCCCTGATGAGAGTTAGTTGGGAATTATTTGAGGCAATCAAAGGGTTATTTCTCTCAAATTTGGCCACCACTGTACCTGCAGGTGGACCCGGTATTACCCTTACTCCTAACAATTGATTATTCCTAAAACTCTTTGTTGGGGAATTAGACTCAAAAGTCTAAATTTTCCAGCATCATACAGTATCTTGGAACCAAAGGGTAGAGAGATTCCAATGTGTTTGTAACCCAATCTTTTGGGTTTCTCCCAAATGGGAAAAATACATGTCTCAGGGCATACATAGTTCTAATTAACAAAGGACTGTGTTTTCCTAGATTAAGAGTTAATGTGAAGGAATACGTTTACTACGGAATTTTGTCTCTTCGTAGTTATGTTAGGCAGTGTTAAAAGCTGAATCTGTGTTCTAATGAAATTGTGCTTCTGCTGTGTGAGTAAATGGATCAGGTATAGGGTATGATGGTAGAATCTGATTGTTTGGTGTCAAGGCTCATACATGTTAAGTACCTTCAGTAAGTCAACCTGAAATGTTACCAGTTCTCTTGTTGAGGAGATACCCCTTCCAAGAAAGGAGTCCTAAAAGGTCTGGTTAAACTTTTCAGTCATAGTTGAATGTGGAGGTGGGCAGTGTAGGCTCAGAATATGCTGAGAGCTATGGGTTTGAACATTAAGAGTCACCATAGATGATCCCTCAAGTACAAGGAACAACAATGAGAAACAAAGGAACAAAATATGGAGTTTGTGATTGTTCACTAGTTCGTAGGGACATCATGTCACTTGGGCTTCTGTTAAGTGTTTCCCAGCATATGTGCCTTGAATTCCCTTCCTGTCCCGTCCTGCCCCGTCAGTGACAGCCCCATAGAAGTACCCGAGGAAGGTGGAGTTTGTCCCTGAGCTGCCCCAAACTGTCACTGGCAAGATCCAAAGGAGTGAACTTCGGTAAAAGGAGTTTAGTCAGATGCAACTGCAGTGAATTCAGCGCCCCTTCTGAGTGTGACCTTGGCACACACCTGCTGCCTCGATGCCCCCACATGGCAGGGTGAGGTGGGGGTGTTGAGGGCTGATTGGGGAGGGTCCAGGACTGCCAGCATTCCTGCATTTCTGTTCTTTCAAGTTAACATCAGTTACTACCCTGCCTCCAAGGCTCTTGTTCCTTTGGATTGTCCAGGTGGACGCTCACATTGGGGCTGAAGATGATAAAGTGCTGACATCAACATACATACATATATACATACATACATACATACATACATACATACATACATAAATAGTTTTCTGCCCTTCATTGTTGTAATTGGTATTTCTTAATTTATAAGGACATATCTCATTTCATGGCATTATTTAAAAGCTCTAGTTATCTTGGTTTCAGCTACTATACATCTAAGTGAATTACAGTGAACGCTGCCTGTCAAATACCTGGTAATCCTGTGGAAGTCAACATTTTGAATTTTCATCTAAAACAATGCTTTGGTCTATTCACCCAAATTCTTTGGAAAGAAAGAATTTAGACTATGGTGTTGTGTAAAGTTTAGAGGAAGCAGGATGTTTTATGCTGTCACAAGACTTCTGGTTAGAGTCTTAACATTTAAATCTTTAATCCATTTTGAGTTTAGCATTGTATATGGTATAAGAAGATGATCTATTTCATTTTTTAAGGTATTTTTCCAACACAATTTATTGAATAGACTGTCTTAACTCCATTGTATATCCTTGCCTACTTTGTCATAGATTAGTTGACCATATAGATGTGAGTTTATTTCTGGGTTCTCTGTTGTTCTATTAATCTATGTGTCTATTTTCATGCCAGTACCATGCTGCTTTGAGTACTATAACTTTGTAGTATAATTTTATATCAAGATTGCTTTGGCTATTAGGGACCTTTGATAGTTCCATATAAATTTTAGGGTTATTTGTTCTAGTTGTGAAAAATGCCATTGGTATTTGATAGGGATTACAATGAATCAATAGATTTCTTTGGCTAGTATAGACATTTTAACAATTCTTCCTACCCATGAGCATAGTATATGTTCCCATTTATCTGTATCTTTTTCAATTTCTTTCTTCAATGTCTTATAATTCTCCAAGTATGGGACTTTTATTTCAATGGTTAAATTTATTCTTATGTATTTTATTTCTCTGCAATTGTAAGTGGGATTTCTCTTTCTGACAATTCATTATCCTAATATATAAAAAGCCAGGGGCCATCACGACCAAAACAACCAGACAGGTGACCAAACTGCAGGCTTCGTGGGGCAACCAGACCAGCAGGGGAGGCAGTGAGGGATGACCAAAGTACTGAACAGCAGGCTGCGTGGGGTGACCAGCCCACCAGGGGGGTGCAGTGAAGGGTGACCAGGCCAGTGGAGGGGGCAGTTGGAGGAGGCCAGTAGGAGGGCAGTGAGAGACAACCAAACAACTGAAAAGGCTGCATGGGGCTACCAGGTTGGCAGGGGGGCAGTGAGGGATGACCAAATGACTGAACAGCAGGCCGTGTGGGGCAACCAGGCTGGTGGAGGGCAGTGAGGGGTGACCAGGCCAGTGTGTGGGGGAAGTTGGGGGAAACTAGGCTGGTGGGGGGGGCTGTTAGGGGGTGACCAGACTGGTAGTGGGGGCAGTGAGGGGCAACCAATCTGGCAGAGGAGGACAGGTAGGGGCAACTAGGCCAGTAGGGGGGCAGTTGGGGATGACCAGGCCAAAAAGGGTGGGCAGTGAGGGGTGATCAGGCCAGCAAGCAGGTGAGCAGTTAGGAGCCAGCAGTCTAGGATTGTGAGAGGGATGTCCAACTGCTGGTTTAGGCCCAATCCCCAGGATCCCCTGAGGGGATCCCAGATTAGAGAAGATGTAGGCTGGGCTGAGGGGGACCCCCCACATCAATTTTATGCACTGAGTCTCTAGTTAGTGTATAAAAATGCAACCTCTTCCTGAATATTAATTTTGTATACTGTTATTTTACTGAATTCATTTGTTAGTTCTATTAGTGTTTGGTAAAATCTTTATGGTTCTTTCTCTCTAGTATTATATCTACAACATTATTTTAAAGTTTATAACTGTATTCCATTTTATGATTATACAATAGTATATTTCACTAACAGTCTTTTTAAAAAATATATTTTATTGATTTTTTACAGAGAGGAAGAGAGAGGGATAGAGAGTTAGAAACATTGATGAGAGAGAAACATCCATCAGCTGTGTCACCAACAGTCTTTTAAAAAAATTTCACAGAACCTTTTTTTTTTTCATTTCAGGAATTTCAAGTGTCTCAAAAGAAAATTATAACCATCAGGCAAGCATATATAAGAAAGCAACATAAAATGCTGGCAGTAAACCAATGTGGGTGGGGAATCACCAGCCAAGGAATCTCTGCCCCTCCTCTAGTAATTCTGTAATTGTTTCAGGGGTGTGATTCCTGCTACTCCAGCCATGCTATCAGTTTATTTTTAAAATAAACTTTTTATTTTGGAATAATTTAGATTTACAAAAAGTTATAAAGATAGTGCAGAACGTTCCCATTTACCCATCTTCCTCTATCGTTAACATAACCATCGTATATTTGTCAAAACTCAGCAACTAACATTTGTACATTAATATTCATTAAACTCCACATTTCATTAGGAGTTCACTGGTGTTTCCAGTAATATACTTTTTCTATTTGGGACCCAGTCCAGGAGACCATATTGTACTGAGTCACTTTCCTGGTCTCTTTTTCTTTTTTTTTTTCATAATCTTGATAATTTGGGGAAGCCCTGGTCAGATATTTTATAAATGTTTTTAAATTTGGGTTTGTATTTTTTTTAATGATTGGACTGGATAATGGGTTGGAGAAGAATAACACAGAAGTTATTGCCCTTTGTCTCACATTCCATTATAAGCTTGGCATCAAATGTTGCATCCCTGGCAACCTTAACCTTGATAGTCCAGTCTAGGTGGGGTTTAGCAGGTCTCTACTGTAAAGGTACATTTCCTCCTTATTTCCATCCTCTATTGATTAGTGGGAAGTCACTAAATCCAACACACACTCAATGGGAGGTGGGCAGAGGAGTTAGAGACTGGGAAGCCTATCTCCTGGAGTGGGTTATTTACATAAATTAATTGAAATTCTGTAAGGAAAACTCTCTCCCCCCTCTTTATTTACATGTCAGTGGGGACTCAGGCATATTTATTTTACACATTAGCTTGTAATCTATTAATACATTATTAATTTCATTATTATAACATTTTTATTAAAAATGCTCTAGGTTTGGCCATTGGGAGATCTTTTAGGTTGGCTCCTGTGTCCCTGTAATATTCTCTTTATCCTATTGTTTTCACAAAATTTTCTTATTTCTGCTCCATGGTCAACTTGTATTTTCTCTGCTCAAGACCCAGAATTGACCATTTCTCAAAGCAGCCCTAGTTCCTTTTGTGGAAAAATTACATTTAGAAACTAAGCTTGAGGCAACAATTTTTTGATGGTTTTCAATATTATTTATAACAGTGCTCTAAATATTCTTTGAGCTAACTCTTTGCACATATCTGTAATTATTCCTTATGATAAATGTCTAGAAATGAAATTGTTGAGTTAAAGGGAATTTTAAGACTTTCAATATATTGCCAAGTTGTCATGTAGGAAAATTATATCCATTTATATGGTTACTAGAGACCCGATGCATGAAATTTGTGCAAGAGTAGGCCTTCCATCCCCCAGCTGCCAGCACTGGCTTCCCTCTGGCACCCAGGACCTGGGCTTCCTTCCAGCTGCCAGCAGGCATCCAAGGACCTGGATAGCCCTGCTTCATCTGGAAAGTCGTCTGGTCTAATTAGCATATTACACATTTATTATTATAGACTAGAGCCCTGGTGCACATAATTTGTGCATGGGGAGGGGGTCCCCTCAGCCCAGCCTGCACCCTCTCCAATCTGGGACCCCTAGGGAGATGTCCGACTGCCGGTTTAGGCCCATGGGGATCAGGCCTAAACTGGCAGTCAGACACCCGTCTCACAATCCAGGACTCCTGGCTCCTAACTGCTCACCTGTCTGCTGGCCTGGTTACCCCCAACTTCCCCCCTCTACTGGCCTGGTCACCCCCACTTGCCCCCCCTGCTGGCCTGGCTGCCCCACGCAGCCTGCTGTTCAGTCCTTTGGTCGTCCCTCACTAACCCCCCACTGGCCTGGTCACCCCATGCAGCCTGCTGTTCAGTCATTTGGACGTCCCTCACCCCCTGCCAGCCTGGTTGCCCCATGAAACCTACTGTTTGGTTGTCCATCCGGTTGTTTCGGTCATGATGACCCCTGGATTTTTATATATTAGGATGAGCGGTACGGAAATTTGTACTTTTGGGTTTTAAATAAGTAAATTTCATTTTCCTACCAAATTATATTTTAATTCATCTATACTTTCAACAAACTAGCCTAAGCCACATTTGCCTCTCGCCTGGATTTCCTCCAGAAACTCATAACTAGTCTCCTCCTTCTCTACTTCACCATCTGCATCCTTTTGAGAAAAATCAGAATGTTTTGAAAATACAAATAAATGAGACCATGTTGTATTCCTGCTTAAAAACCTTCCAGAGTGCTTAATACACAAAAGAACTCTTACAAATCCAAAAGGAAATGCTCTACTTCTTTAAAACCTTCCAAGAGGGCTTGATGCACAGATAGTAAAATATAAAATCTTTAAAATGGGTATAACTCCATGAGTTATCTGGGTGTTCTCTGCCTCTCTGGGTTCCTTTTGCTTTTGTCCTTCCTTCTCACTCAGAAAGTACATCAGGCAAATATTAGCCACCTATGTGTTTGTCTAACATGCCTATTTGTTTTCTAGTTCATGGCTTTTAAAAAAATATATATTTTAATTGATTTCAGAGAGGAAGGGAGAGAGAGATAGAAACATCAGTGATGACAGAGAATCATTGATCAGCTGCCATCGTTGCACGCCCCCTACTGGGGACTGAGCCCACAACCAGCGCATGTGACCCCGACTGGAATCGAACCTGGGATTCCTCAGTCCACAGGCTGATGCTCTAGCCACTGAGCCAAACCGATCAAGGCTAGTTCATGGCTTTTTGGTAAATTCTTCCTGTTGCCTAGAATATATTCCTACCCTGAAATAGTACATTTCTAGTAATTCTAGTCATTTTTAAAATTCTCAGTTTAATTACCAATTTTTTTTAAACCTAATATAATTCTACTGAAAATCTTCTCATAGTTTCCTTTACATTATTTTAAAAGCACTTATCACAGGGCCTAATTATAATTATATCATTATTAAATATTCACCTCTCCAGTGAATCTAATGCCCTGAGAACAGGGACGGTGTCCAGTTTGATCGACACCTAGCAGAGCCCCTGGCACTTAGTAGGAAACTCAATACTTATTTGTTGAATGAATGTGTAAGAGTTCAATCAGTGAAACATATACCAGGATAGAAATCTGCATAAAAGGAAGTGCTGTGAAACCTCAGTTCTTTACCTGCTGAAGATTATAATTGATGTATTTGAGAAGTGAAATGCATCTGTCCATTCCCTAGCTAGAATATGATTGAGGAGGAAAACTTACTTTACATGTAAAGGTTAGAACATTTGTGAGACCCCTGATTTATAGGGGCAGGTTAGCCCTGATAAAGATACCAGTTTACATTTGGCATTCTATGAGAGAGTGCATTTTCCTAATGCTTTTTTCTGTGGTAGATTGTATCTTCTAAGATGACTGTAACAAAATCCTCCCTCTCACATGATCTTCGGGCAATATGACTTTGCTACTACTCCCATTAAGGGACAGGGTATGTTCCCTCCTCTGGAATCTAGGCAGGTTTTTGACTTCAGTGGATTTGAAGTTATGTGACTCCCAAGGCTAGATCTTAAAAAGTGATAGGCTTCCATCTGCTTGTATGGGACCCTTGTCTTTGGAGGCCTTGGCCACCAGGTAAGAAGTGTGAGGCTTTCATGTTCAGCCACATGGAGAGGACACAGGTAGGTGCTCTGGCCCTCAGCCTGGATGAGTTCCTTGCTGACAGTCAGCATCAACTGCCAGCCATGTGAGTGAACATCCCTGAGTGACTCCTGCCCCCAGCTGTCTAGTCACTTGCAGCTTTTGAGTCTTGCTAGCTGAGATTGTAGATATCATGGGGTAGAAACAAGCTGTACCATGGTGGCTTTTATGAATTCCTGACCCACAGAATTTGTACATGGAACTAAATGGTTGTTTTAGTTGTCAAATTTTTGGAGAATTTATTTTTTAGCAACAGGAACAGAAGAATTTTTAACAGTATGATTTTTTTTTTTTACTGTTCTCAGTCTGAGAATAAAAACTTATCATTTATATTCTTTTATTACTAGTAAGATTGAATGTCTTCTTAGTATTAACCAATTGTAACTTTTTTTTCCTTCTTAGTATTTCCCCCCATTCTTTTCTTTAAATAATATTTTTAATTGATTTCAGAGAAGAAGAGAGAGATGGAAACATTAATGATGAGAGAGAATCATTGATTGGCTGTCTCCTGTGTATTCCACACTGGGGATCAAGCCCACAGCCCAGGCATGTGTCCTGACCAGGAATTGAACCATGACCTCCTGGATCATAGGTTGACATTCAGCCATTAAGCTACACCTGCCGGGCTCCCCCATTGTTAAAATCAGTTCTCCTTTTGGATATGGAAGAATTCTTTATATGCCAAGCATGTTAAACTTTTTTTTCTGTTACATGTTTCCAATATTTTTTTTTTTGTTATTTATGGTGTTATTTGCTTGTGTATATTCTTTAGAGTCAGACTTGAATGTTTCCTAGTTGCTTCTAGTGAGCTCATGATCTTGAGTCATTGTCTCTAACCCCAAGCTAATGGTACTTATTCTTTGCTCTTGTGGTGAAGTGTGCAGTGTTCCTTCAGCTACAAAACTGATCGTCTACCACTACTAATTTTGTTAGAACTTTATCATATTTGGGTTAAATATATTTTTAAAGTTATATTTCAGTAAAGCTTATATTTGTTTGTATTATTTAATCTCTTAACAGAAAAGTGCTTTAGTATAACCTTAAGAATCATCATAATAAAAGGCTAATGTGCACATGGTCATCACCATAATGCCATGACACCTTAAGGACTGATCAGCAGGGACCTGAGGCTGCGTGGTGCTGGGCTGCAGCTGGGGGACCTGAAGCCATGCCCCCCTGAGGCTGTGTCCCTGTGAGGCTGCATCCCCTGCCCAGTGTGGTTTGATGGGGGTGGGGCTGGCTGGGTCTTGGTGTCACCCAATGGAGGTGGAGTCGGCCGGACACTTCAATACAGAGAAAGGGCAAATAGCAATATTAAAATATTTCCTCTAATTAATTCCCTTTTAATGTGCACAAATTCCATGCACTGGGCCACTAGTTCTAATATAGAGAATAAAAGAGTCAGTTATAATTTGATGTAAGCTACAGACTAATAAGAGGGATGTAGGGATAAAGACTTATAGATCAAGGTAAAAAATACTGAAAACTTCAGAAACATATTATTAGGAAATTATAGATGAGAAAACAATATTTATGAAAAATATGTACTAGAAAAAATTTAGATGAGATATGGCTGATCTGTTGCTTATAAATGATTAAATGGGGGAAAATCCAGATACAAGGTAGGTACAATAAGCATAGCAGAAATTTGGAAAATAAAGAAGGACCAACTATAAAAGGCTCTTCCTGTCAATAGCTAACATTTCAAGAAAATCACTGGATAATTGAAGTAAGCCATGGGCAGGTATGAAAGGTATCATACTTTGGTACAAAGTTATCTAAAGGCCTGATTTGTAGAGTTATGAAGTTCAATTCTGATATTGAAATTTGGGGATATATTTTGTAGTGTGTATGATTAAAACCATCTTAATACCTTATGAGTTTTTATTTCTTTAAATTATGTTCAAGTGCATCTATTCAAGAATGATAGTGTCTAAGTTTGGCTGATTGATTTTCAGTTATATAGGAAAGCAAGTATAATTGAGAAGAAACACAGCATAACCTTTGCCTTCAGATGATGTTATAGGAAATGTAGGTGGCTAGACCCTCTGACTGTAACAGCTAAGGATCCGCGATTAAGGATCTAGGGGTTGGGAAAGGTCAAAACAGGCACACTTTTACCTAATGTAAATTTATCCTAACTGCACACCAAATTCTTGGAGGAACTAGCTCTGTCCACAAACCCACAAAAAGACAGCAGGTAATGCACTTGGAGATAGCCAGTAGCAGTATCAGCTGCCACTCAAAGTCCATCCAATGTCAAAGAGACATCGATCGGCATGTCAAATTTTTCTTGCATGATTGGAGAGAAATGTGCTTGACAATGAGCGTTTATGTAATTTTAAGATCTCTTTACACATAATGCAACATTCATTGATGTTTTTGAAAACAGGCACACAGAATAATATATTTAAGGACTTGAAACATGTGGTGTTCTTAGGAACAATGGCCAGAAAATTCCCAGTGCTTCCATTTTAATAAAGGAGCTTCCTCTATCAGGTGTGATTCCTTTTAAATCAAAATGTTTTCCAGACAATGTTACTGGCTCCTAGCAGGTATGGGATGGTGTCTTGTGTGTTGCTTGCATTTTTCTGAGGCTAATGATGTTGGGCATCTTTTCATTTGCTTATTGGCCATTTGTATGTCTTATTTGGAGAAGTATCTTTTCAGATCATATCTCTGTTTTAAAAATTTGGATTACTTGCCTTTCTATTATTGAGTTGTGAGCATTCTTTACAAATCCTAGATACAAGTCCCTCATCAGATAGGCAATTTCCAAGTATTGCTTCTGTTTTGTGGGTTGTCTTTTATCTTTTTTTGATGGAATCTTTTGAAGCACAAAAGTTTTGAGTGTTGATGAAGCACAATTTATTTTTTCTGATTGTTTATTCTTTTAGTTTCATATCTAAGAAGGCTTTGACTAACCCAGGATCATCACGATTTGGTTTATATTTTCTTTATAATTGGGTAGCAAAGTTGTTGGGAAATAGCTAGCCTACTTTCACCTCAAACTTTTGGGAAACTACCATTATCTGTCAGAAATCTAAAAGTTGTGCTTGATCAATTGCCTAAGTTCATTTTGAGACCCTTTTCAGCCATAGGATGGAGGCTTAAATAGAGACTCGAGATCAGATGAAATCAGCAACACAGTTTTATAGGGAAATGGAAACTCGAAATGTCCAGCTCACTTAGGTTGCCATCAAGTTACTATGTAATACCCACAGAGATTACATGGACCACATTGCTATATTCCCTATACAGACTCCCAGAGTTCTTTTATGCATATCCTAGTAAACAAAAACTAAAAAGAAAAATGTCAATGGCAACCTAGGGCTTAACTTGAAAAGGTCCTAGGTAACCCAGCCTTCTTCTTAATAAAAATAACCATGGCTTTAACCAGTACAACAGAGTTTTTCACATGTGTCCATTGAGTCTAAAACTTTTCTGTTCCATGTGAGCTTAAGAGGTTTATGAAGTGAAGTTACTCTCCTGCATAACTGATTAAAATCAATCCATTCCTTTAGTAACATTCTAATTTCCTTATCTAATTTCTTAATCTTTCTCCAGGTGTCATACCTGGGAGAGTTGTTAATGAATATTAATAATTATTAAATCTATTTAGACTGCTGAGCACCACCAAGTGAAACAAGGAGAGAGCACACTATAACCTCAATGAGTATGGACTCTAGAACAGTCTCTTCCCCTAGCTTGCCTTAGCTGATGTGTGTGGGGCACACTGCAGAGGTTCTTACCAAGTTAGACTGAGATCAAAGTCACCCACTTATTTGCTATTTTAGAGACTAGTTTTAGCCGGAACTTCCAAACCTACAGGTGAGGCGATTAAGGATCTAGAGGTTGGGAAAGGTCAAAACAGGCACAGAACAATACAGTCTACCTTTTAAAAGTCATGTTTTTATGATTATCAAGCATTAGTTTGGCTGGGAGTATCCTAAGC
This sequence comes from Murina feae, assembly GCA_004026665.1. Taxonomy (NCBI): domain Eukaryota; kingdom Metazoa; phylum Chordata; class Mammalia; order Chiroptera; family Vespertilionidae; genus Murina; species Murina feae. Next base: position 60,985 of record PVJC01004914.1, read on the forward strand.
AGGTAGATTGAAATGGAAATAAATTGAAATGGAGATAGGCTAACTGTCATTATATGATTTAAAATGTCAAGAAAAGAGCAAGATATACTGGAGGCTCCAACTAGGGCAATTAGTTAAGAAAATGATGTCACAATTTACTTATTTTTATATTGTGCATTTGTGAAATTATTGCAGAGTTATTTTTAATACTCTGTCCTTTAACCTTTTAACTACAGTTTGGTGTTTAACAGATGACCATATTATAGTATTAGAGTATTCTGAATTTGACCATATACTTATCTTTACAATATGTTTTATATTTTCACAAGTGTTCATTTTACTGATGAGTGTTTTTACATTTTACTTTGAATAAACTTTTTTTTTTTAACATTTCTGTAAGGCATGTATAGTGGGGATGCGTTTCCTCAGCTTTTGATTATCTGGGAAAGTATGTTTCTCCTTCATTTCTAAAAGACTTTACCCAGTAAAGTATTCTTACTTGGGTATTTTTTCCTTTCATTACTTTGAATATATCTCTGAACTCTTTCCTGGCTTGTAAGTTTT
>PVJC01004915.1:0-61298 GCA_004026665.1 Murina feae
CCAGTTCACATGTGTCACTCAGGATCAGGACAATAGCCCTAGTGTAGGCTACTTATGTAATGTAGTACCTCACAGGTTTTATGCAGTTTTGAACGCATTATGTCTTAATAGATTCTGGCCATTTACCCAGTAAGCACTTATACAGCAGACTTTGAGAGAGACTGGAATACAGAGGAAGCAGTCTCTGGATTGGCAGACATTTAGTCCATCCAAAATGTCCATCTGGCTGACACCAAATGGTCCCTGGTATTTGGTCCTGTCAAAAACATCAGTGTTTAAAAAACATCCCTGGGTTCAAAGAGCTCATGTTTATTTCTATATATATTTTTAATCCTCACCCGAGGATATGTTTACTGGTTTTAGAGAGAGGAAGAGAGAGGGAAGGGGAGGGGGAGAGGAAGGGAGGGAGAGAAACATGGATGTGAGAAACACCACCTTTCGGTGTACAGGACAATGCTCCAACCAAGCCACACCAGCCAGGGCTATTTATACTTTTTACTTAATACATAAAAATACTACCATTTAGTGGTCCAATAACCGTGGGGTGGCTGTACTACCCATAACAACACCCCTTCCCACCCACTGGCCCTGGGGTTAGCCAGATCAGAAGATATGGACCAAATGTGTCCACAGATGCTTTGAATAGGACCAAGATGTTCTGCAAGGCATTCTCTGACTTTAACGAGTTCACAGCCTAGTGGGGGCATCAGGCCTAGATGGGTAACCGAAACAGAGAGGCAGAGTTCAGCTATCTGCCTACTGCCCCCGGCTAAACAGCTTAGAGCAAATTCCTTAGCTTCTCTATGCCTCACTTCATTTATAAAATAAAATACCACCCACCCCAAAGGCAGTGTAGGAAGGAACTAAATGGGAGAGGCCAGCTTCACCAACAGCTCAGAGCTATCCGAGTGAAAATGGGAAGGCAGATGTTGAGCAGACAGGAGGCTGGAGTAGCTAAACAGGCAGCTGCACTAGGGGGCGGGCTTAAGCTGGTAGGTGGACATCCCCGGAGGGTCCCGGACCTCCCCCCCCACCCCCGCCCCACCCACCGCCCCAGCCACCAAGTGCATGAATTTTTGTGCACTAGGCCTCTAGCACAAAATAATACTGAATGTCAATTGTACTTGGGGGGGGGGTGGATACACACACACACACACACACACACACACACACGCTAGATGCTGATCTTGAGCAGGCAACTTTGTCTCTCTAGAGGGTCCTCATTTCCCATGTATGTGAAATGGAGGGTGAGACTGATAATCTCTAAATCCTTTAAATGTAAAATTCCTGTAAATTCAGGATTCACCACTGACAGGTGAGAGAGCAACTTCACACCTTTAAAGATTAACAATTTGCCGCCTAGCATAGCAACCGATTTCTACTGCCAGGGAGCTTCAATTACAAGTGAGAGCCTTTTACAATGAGCCTAATTTCTTCCCTGAAATCTACTCTGTGTCCTCAATTTGCTGAGTCACACAGCATAAAACTTCTCCTTATTCACCTTCCAGATATTTGGAAATAGTGATCTTGTCCCTAATTCTGATGTTCTTCCAAGCTAAACAATAACAGACTCTCTTTGGGAGAAAAAAAAAAAAAAGGAAAGAGAACATTGCTCACCGATAAGAGGATGTGGAACTTCGAGATCGACTTCGTGAGTGACTGTAGGAGATGGACCTGGTTCTATGTCTTGATTTGGTTTCAGATTTGCTCCGAGATCGACTTGGGCTCCTGGACTGGCTGTCACCATCCCGACTAGGTGTCTGCTCATCACTTGAACTCTCCTGATTTCTAGGCCTCCGGTTCAAGCGTGCTGTCTTTCTCACTTCATCAAAGAGGGATCCAGGCCGAACTTTGTTTTTGCTTTTAATTTCTATTCTCAAGCCTTGTGGTTTCGTTTCAGGCACAGCCGTCGATGCCTTGACTTCCGCGGCACTGGATGTAGCTGTCGGTGCTGCCAGGTTTCCCACCCCTTGCAGGGGCTTCCATTTATTATCCAGGAGGCTGGCCTGACCCCTTTCGGCTGCCTCGCTCCTCACTGTGCTTTCCACAGCACTGGCTGAGCCTGCAGAGCTGCTGTCGGGCTTCCCCACCTCCCGCACCGTGGGGCTTTCAGACATGTCGCTTTCCTGTTTCCCCGCCTCTGCTGCAGGATGCTCTGCCTGCTTTTCCTGCTTTACAGTAATGCCTGCATCTGGAGTGTCAAGCCTTGGATTTCCTAGAGGGGATGCTCCCTCCACTTTTGCTGGGGAACTCCTATCAGGAGTGCAAATCTCCATGTTGTCATCTGCTTGAAACATGTCTTCCACTCCGCCTGAGGCACTCTCTTCCATGTGCTGAATGTTTGGGGGAGAACTAGCGACATTTTCCTCAGCAGCTAAAGGTGAGGGAGACATGCTGAGCTTACTTTCATCGTTAGCAGGCTGCTCAGTGTCTGATGAAATCGTGACTGCATTCTGTTTATCTGAAAGGCGGCCGTCTTCACAGGGCCTCTCCGTTTGGGGGATGTTTTCTTTTGTAGTTCCACTGTTTTCAGAAGCTTGTTTTTTCTGTGACTCCTGCGTCACTTGCTTTTCATTACTCTCCTCCTCCTCCTCCTCACCAAATTCTAGTGGAGGCTGCCAGTGAAATGCTTGTTTTCGTTTTAGGGCCTTATGCTTCTTCTTGTCTTTCTTCCCTTTCATTTTCTCTTTCATTTTCTTGGTGTGTTCCCTTTTCAGAGCTTCCTTTGACCCGCGTTTGTGCTTCCTTGGCTTTCCTCTAGTGTTTTCTGAGTTGCTATAGGACCCCTCAGAATCAGAGGTGGATGACAGCTGTTTGCTTGACTTCCAAGCACCATTACCATCGGGCAGTGAAGAACTTGCTGAAGACTTGGCTGTGGGTTTGGCTTTGATGTGAATTTCACCAAACTCTGACTCAGAATCCGATGTGGCCTCACCTTCCTCCTTATCAGAACACGGCAGGGAATTCTTTTTATTGCTCTTAGTTACATCTCGCTCGGAATCCGACTCAGAGTCCCATTTACTCCCAGCATAGTTCTTCCTTTTGGGCTTACTGGCATTTCTAAAGGGATCAGAAAGATTCTCTTTCAAAGTTCTTTTTTTTGAACGTGGGCATTCCCGTTCAGGCTTGGCTTTCTCTTCATCTCTGTTTTTCTCTCGTTTGTTATTTATTTCCATTTGGACTTGCTTCTCTTTCTCCTGGGCTGACTGTGTCACCTGAATACCTGAGTGTTCACTGTCTGAAGAATAATCTAAGGATGACCTGCTTTCGCTATACTTTCTCGGGCACGAAGACTTGTCTCTGCGTTTGGTATACTTACTGCAAGGTGCCTTTTCAGAACTGCTGCTCTGCCTTTTATCTGAAGTGCTATTTTTCCCACTGGATCTAAATTTTCTCTTTGCTCGTCTTCCAGCATCACTGCTAACAGAAGAGTATGAAGATGATCTACTACACTGTGAGCGATCACTGTATTTATTTCGTGAATGAGATCTAGATGAGGGAGACCGAGACCTCGAATGTGAACTAGCTACACTTCTCGACCTTGTGTACGATCTGGAGTAAGACCTACTCCTAGAGGATCTGCTCCTTGACCTTGGGGAACTTTCTGAACTTCTATCACTGTATTTTGAATAAGCGCTTTGATCACTGTCTGAATTTTTTTCTCTTTTATTGTAGGATAATGAACTACCAGCCTCTTTAATATTTGTTAAACTGTAAGTGCTTTGGATGGGTAGCAAATGGGTTGTTTTTGCTTTCATTTCCTGAATTCGCTCATAGGAGGGCTTCCAGGGCTTCTGTCCAGGCTTCCACCTGGAAGGAGGGGGACTGTCACTCAGTGGTATGACAGGAATATGTTCTGCCACCACTGGCTGTTGTACTAGTGTGGTTTCATTCTGTGGCACTGTTGCTCTTAAAGGTTCTGTTTTAACTGGTTTATTGTCGCTTAACTGAGGGGCTGTTCTTTTTGGGGACTTCGATGCTGTCCGTTGGTGCCCTGACTTGGAACTAGATCTGGACTTTGATCTACTTGGAGAATGTGAGGAGGATTTCGACTGCGTCCGTGACCTTGAGCTTCCTCTAGAGTAAGACGGGGAGTGGGATTTGGATCTGTCTGAGTCTCTGCTGGAAGGGGCGGAAGAGCTCTGGCCGCCCTTATCAGATTTAGACCAGTCCCTCTTGGACGAGTGGCGAGAGGACAGCGAGGAAGAACGAGATCTCCTTTCTCTATCACAAGAGAACTTCATTCGTCGGGTAGAGGATTTCGAGGATTCTATGTCAGATGGTACAATAATCCTTCTCTTCTTAGTCTGTTTGTGTCTTCTGCAATGTTTTTGCTTTTTAGCTTTCTTTTTATGTTTAACCTTTTTGTCTTTTCTGCGTTTTTTATGGTGACCATCAGAGTGTCTTGCTGTACTAAGGTCTGAATAATATCCATTGTAAGACCATGATCTCGATCTTTGGGACAAGCTTCTTTCATCCCATCGACTTGAACAGGGGTCACTTAACCTAAAGAAAATAGCATAATATGCATCTATTACTTCCAAGCATGTTTTCTATACTTAAAACTTTTTTTAAACGTATTAATTTTAGGAAGAGGGAGACAAACGAAAGGGGGAGGGGGACAGAGAAATAATGATTTGTTGTTCCTTTTATTTATACATCCATTGGTTGCTTCTTTCATGTGCCCTGAGAAGAGATCAAACCCGCAACCTTGGTATGCCAGGATGATGCTCTAACCGAGTTACCCGTCCAAGACTTCTATGTTTTAAAACTAAAACACATTTGTTGTCTGTACAAATGCACTGGCCAAAGCCTAGTTACTGACAGAGTACTGGCTCCATCAATACCTCAAGCACTTGCAGGAAGGATAAATCAGAGTGACTGGCCTGATCCTGACCTTACAACTGCAGATACAGGGGCAATTGCTAACAGAGCCAGTTCCAGAAGGTTTTCTTCCATAGCTAAGCAAAGAACTTCCAATTTGATAGGAAAATGTAAAATGGTTTTGAAAACCAAACCAACTAATCACAAGAGCAATGCTGACTGTGAGTAGCTGACAATCCTCTGCCTCCAGGGACAAGGTTAAACTCAGTTCCCAAACTAGCCTGTGGAGTCCCTGCAGACACAGGATAGCTACCTCAACTAGAAGAGAAACCCCTTTTGCTTAAGAATCTGGCAAGGCTATCGTTTTAGCTCAGCCTCACAGAGGTAATCAAGACCTTCCCTTAAGGTTTAAATTACTTATTAGTGAAACTGAGGAAAAGTACGTGAAAACAGATGCAGGCTTTAAATCTCACTGGTAATGCCAGGCTCAAAATCGAGCGTTCCCAGTACCACTGTGTCTAAATTACTTCCACGTCGCAGATGCACACTTTTTCCTTCCTCTTCCGATCTCAAACACACCCACACCGAAAAAGAGAATTTTATCATGAACCGTTACAGAGGGTCCCATTGGTATGTTTTCTTTCTTCTTGTGTGTCTATCTTCACTAGCTATTCTGAGGCAAGCCCCAATTCTAAAATAAGCATTCCACTGTCACTTTATCCTGGGGTCAGAAGTGAAGGCATACACTGGATTCGGGTTTTCCTATCTACCAATTCCCTCATCAGTGACTAAGACATCTGGCTATGAAAGTACCTGCTATATAATTTTAAGTCCTGACAATTTCTAAAATTGAACAAGAAATCTTTGAGAGACTCAGTAGGTTTATAGTCTTGTGAGGGAAAATTCTGAAAAGCACCCCAGGGCCATCAGCCCTCCTGGTTCATAGCACTATTTTTGCCAAGTATTCCCAAATGTATTCTCTGGTCACTGTCTAATTTTACATTTAAATCTTTAGGGAAAAACCCAAAAGTCTCTACTTTACACTTAAAATATAGCAGACACGGGATTGTGCGTGTACGCAAAGCTCTTACTTATCTCCTTTACTCCACTTTTCTCCACTAGGAGGTCTGTATGCTCTCAGTCTCTGCATCTCCTCTTTCCAGTGAGGAGGAGTCTCACTGCTGTCATCATCATCTGATTCAGAGCAGGACCTTGACCTTGGAGGTGTGTGATAGCGCTTTAAAAACAAAGACAGGAATCACTATTTTAAAACTGCTCCTCAATTACGATCTGCTATAGGGCAGAGTTAGGTGTAAGGCCCAATCTCAGACCCCATTCAAAGGCAATAATGACCGAAGTGGCAAGAGGACGATATAAAGTTATATCAAACAAAAGCACCTCAAAGCAACAGGAAGGCTGAGATTCACCTAAAATCATACGTGAAGACTTCCTCTCCGAAGTCCTAGTGGCTATATTCCTAGCCTAGAGCACTCTGCACACTACGATTCCTCACTGGCTGCCTGACATGCTCATTTCACACCGAAACCCATTCAATTACGGCAGGGAACGCGGACAGCCACACCTTCCCACAGTCATGGAGAACACCTTGAACAGATTTCGGGTTCTACCTAAATTAAAGCTAGGATTTTGCCTACAGGTAAAAACATTTTATTGCTTAGCTAATTTGAAAAAGGAAGTATTAACAAACATACAATTGTGCCTCTTCCTTTAATCTTCCGTCCAGACTTTGACACAGATGGTTTCTGATCACTTACAATGGGTGTAGCATCAGGAATCTTCCTGGGAAGGAGGATTAAAAATAAAAATTAGGAAACGTAAGCAGTTTTCTCAATGTTTTCATGTACAACTTATGCTTCTATAATACAAAAACACTTTATTTAATCCCAGCACTTTTGCAGAATGAGGCACTCCACAAAATCTAATTCTTTAAGCAAACGTCTTAAATACCAAACCTGGGGGGTGAGGAGAGGTGTGGGGGTGAGGGGAAGGGAGTAACCCAACTGGGTAGAAATACATGATACTAGTATCTATCTTTTTAAGCACAGTACTATTTTAAATAAAATCCTCTTTGTGTCTGTGTGTGTGTGTGTGTGTGTGTGTAAAATCCTCAACTGAGGATATATTTTCCATTGATTTTAGAGAGAAACATCAAGATGAAAGTTACATCGATTGCTTGCCTCCCACACACACCTCAACCAGGGCTGGGGATCGAGCCCACGACCAAGGTACGTGTCCTTGACCAGAATCGAACAAGGGACCCTTCAGTCCACTGGCCTACATTCTACCCACTGAGCCAAACCGGCTAGTGCAACAAAAGCCTCTTCTAGGTATCTCTTGTCAAAAAGGAATGTGCTAAAGCAGTGGTTCTCAACCTTCCTAATGCCATGACCCTTTAATACAGTTCCTCATATTGTGGTGACCCCCAACCATAAAATTATTTTCGTTGCTACTTCATAACTGTAATTTTGCTATTGATGAATCATAATGTAATATCTAATATGCAGGATGCATTTAGGCGACCCCTATGAAAGGGTCGTTCAACCCCAAAGGGGGTCACGACCCATAGGCTGAGAACCGCTGTAAGGAATCCTGAGTCATTCTTGATTCTGATGCTTAGTTGTGCTTTTTTAAATCATTTTTAATTTTACTTTATATTTCTTACAGTTCATTTGTCTCCACCTCTCTACTATAAACTCTTTCAATGCTCTGAAATGGGTGCCTCATCTTATGGGCATGGATTTTGAGTATGGATTTTGTGGTGACTACAGTTCTCCATGCATAAGAAGTTTTTTCATACCTCAGCTTGTTAATACAATCGCTAGCTTTTACTGAGTGCTTACTATGTATCAGGCATTATGTTAATGAGCATTTTTAAATACACTTTTTATTGGATACAATATATATAACACAGAATTGGCCATTTTAACCATTTTAAGTATACTATTCACTGGCATTAATTATATTCACAATGTTGTGCAACCATCACTGTTATCTTTCTAAAACTTTTTCATCACCCCAAACCAAAAGTCTCTCCATTAAACCCTAATTCTCCATCACCCCAACTTCTGTTTATTACTCTACTAGAGGCCTGTTGCAGGAAGATTCCTGCAAGAATAGGGCTTCCTCGGCCTATTCCTACAAGAACAGGGCTTCCTGAGCCAGAGAGAAGCAGAGAAGAAAGCGAAGCCTGCCCAGGTGGGCTTCGCTCCCTTCTCCGCTGCCTCATTCCCTCCCTTCTCTGCCACTTCCGGCTCCCTCCCGTCTCTGCGGCTGCCTCGGCTCCCTCCCTTCTCCCGTCTCCAGTCTCTGCCGCTGCCTCGGCTCCCTCCCGTCTCCACTGCCTCACTCCCTCTCTTCTCCACCACCTCCGCTGCCTCGGCTTTGTTCCCTTCTCTGCCACTTGGCTCCCTTCTATGCTGTCTTCAGTCTTCACTCCCTGCCTGTGTATGCAAATTAACCGCCGTATTTGTTGGGTTAATTTACATATCACTCTGATTGGCTGGTGGGCATAGTGGAGCGACACCAATTTGCATTTTACTCTTTTATAGGTGTAGATTAGATCCAAAGAGTTCAACTCACTGTGCTCTGACAACCAAAGTTTCACCTCTAATGAAAAACCAAGGAAATAAGATTAGTAATAAAATCATTCCAGGCCCCAACAAGAACTTCTCCCTAACCAACCTGTCCAGCCCCCTTTACTACTACTTATAGAATATGAATTCTGAATAGTAGGGTAAGTGTCATTCTTTAATCTGATATCGCCCATAGCTAACTTTCCAGTGCTTTGACTACAGGTCATGCTCCATAAATGAGTGTGACACTACAATGAGCAGATGAAAAGCATCCATCGGAAATGAAAACACAGGTTACCCATCCTACTTACGGTTCAGGTTCCACTGTGACAAGAGGCATATCTCTTCTCAGCAAGAATCGGTTCTCAGGCACAGGGGGTATCTCTTCTGGGCGGACCACAGGCTTTTCCCTTTTAGCATTTGAATCGACTGACCTTTTTTCATTGTTATCACTTCTCTCAGAGTGACTTAGAGAGAACATACCAAGGCACCAATTAAGATATGCAATGTTTGCTTTCCACAGTTAAGAGCACATAAAATTAGATATTAAACAGCAAAACTACTGATATAGGTCTCACTCAAAAGGTTTATACAGTTTCCTCAAAGGGAACATATAAGTATCAACTCAAGTGAAAATCCACAGTACTAAAATTCTGAAAATTGTCAAATGTATCCAACTTCTTGCTTTTAAGAGTTTCAGGAAGCCCTGGACTACGAGGCTTAGCTGGTTGGGCGTTGTCCCAAGCACCAAAAGGTTTCGGGTTCTATTTCCATACAGGGACATGCCCTGGGTTGTGGGCCCAATCCCGGTTAGGGGGCGTACAGGCGGCAGCCGATCACTGATTCTTTCTCATCACTGATGTCTCTCTTTCTCCCTTTCTTTCTTTCTTTCTTTCTCTCTCTCTCTCTCTCTCTCTCTCTCTCTCTCTCTCTCTCCCTCCCTTCCTTTCTCTCTAAAAATCAGTAAAAATGTATTTTTTAAAAGTTTCACGTATTGTTTTCATCTGCAAACAAATAAAATGTCTATGCTATCCTATATTTGCCAGATTTCATTTACAGTAAAAAAAATGCTCTCCTTTTTCAACAATAGGTAGCAGACTAAGTTCACAGAATTATACAAGCTTTGCCCATTCCAGGGAGTTTATTTTTTTCAGGTAAGACGATTCTAGGGATTCACTTACCCTTTTGGACTCACTACATGTTTAGTCCTTGGCTCTTCGGAACTACTGGCTTCCTTTCGTCTTTTCTTAGCATGTTTAACTTTTGGCCTCCTCTTACGTTTCCTTCTTCTGCTTCTCTCACGTTCAACTTCGCTTTCTGAAGATGATTCTGAAGAGGAAGAGGAATTGGAAGAGGAATCCGAGTCTTCTGAATGAGTTGGTTTCTTCCTTTTTTTCTCAAAAGCTTTCAAGAAATATTAACAAAAATATTAGTACTGGATTTCAGCCTACCTTTCAGAGTAAAAAATGTGATTAGCAAATATCGTAAAACATGCTTTATATATAACAAACTAACAACAAAATTTAAATAAACTTTTTTTCAAGCTGATAATACTGTTTGCTGGTGAGATTGTAAGGCAACAACAAAGCCCTTGCCTTCATGAAGTCTATGTTCTAGAGGGGTCAGATAAGAAAGTAACTGCCTAATATGACAAATAATAAGTGAAAAAAAAGCAGTATAAAGGGAATAGGGAGTTGGGGTAATTTAAGATAACATCTGAGCAGAGACTTTAGTGAAGGGAGGGGTCAGTCAGATATCTGAATAGAGTGTTCAGACATGTCCGAGTTGTCAAGACCAACATGCTGGAAGACAATGAACGAGTGGGAAGGGGTGGGGATCAACAGAGAGGCAGCGGCCTGACAGGCCATTACAAAGATGTCAGCTTTGGCTGACTGCGAAGGGAGCCCTAGGAGAAGATCACGCTGGTGGGTCTGAAGGACAGACTGCAGAGGGACAAGAGTATAAGCAAGGAGAGGCTACTGCCACTGAGAAAAGATTATAGAGGAGCAAAGATAGAGGCAAAGTACACTTACGAGGCTATTGCAATAAGCCAGGTAAGAGACACTGGTGGTGTTGACCAGGTTGCTGGGGAAGTAAGAAGAAGAGGTGAGATTTGCTGATGGATTGGATACAGGACGTGATAAAGGGGCTCAGAACTATAGATATACCACTCATTAAATCCAGAAGGTAACCAGGAGGTGTCTTTAAGTCACAGTCTTCACCGTGAGCTGCCTGTATCCTAGCTCCCACTACCCACCCCAAACTCTTACCATCTTTTGTTGATTTTGTGGCAAGCACCCCACAGTCAATAACTCGCACATCTGCGTAAGGTCTGCTTGCAGCGTCAGTTTTCAGATTTTCAATTTGTTCAATTACTTCAAAACCGGAAATAACTAGTCCAAAGACAACATGTACCCTATCACAACACAAATGTAAGAGTTGGTTTGCTGACAATTACACACGAGCGGTAATCATGTCCACAGACCTAAATATCAAAGCACAGTTTCTGATGCATAAAGAAAATTAGAACTTGAAATCTACTTCATAAAAGACAAAAAACAATGACTCAATTTGGGCCTCAGTTTCCTGCCTTTAAAACAATGGTTCTCCACTATTGTATGGTAAATAGTCCTGTAACAGTCAGAATGCACTTGCTACTCAGAAACCATCCCTACAGAGTCCCTTCATGGCTGAGGAGCCCTGGTAAAGACCCCTTCAGGGACATGGGAGCCATAGATTCTCAAGGTCACTGCACCCCATGATCTTTAAGGAAGAGTCTGGCTGTAGAAGGTCAAGAGCGGCCCCTTGAGGGTTACCCATGATCCAATATGCCTGGGACTGGCCACACAGCCCCCCCTCCCCCTCCCCAAAATAATAAGAAATAATTCTTACCCATCCAGGTGTGGAGCAGGTTTCGTGGTACTGTGGAGTAAACATCACAAAGATGGCGGAAACCACGTGTTCAGGTGAACAGAGCAGAAGAGTTTAACACAGAACATGTAGAAAACATAGAGGTAAAGATAAAAAGACCAGGAAAAAGTTAAATATGATATACATGTAACTTAAAACACATATGTAAACCTTAAAAACAGCAATAGTAGCATTTTACTGATTAAAAAACTCAAAATTGTATCTATTTCTCCAATGTGAAGAGTATATATACATATATGCACGCACACATATATACACATATTTATGAAATAGGTTTGAAATATATAGCACAGACATTAATATTAAAGTTATTCTAAATTCAAAACAAAAAACAACCAAATTCAAAATCTATTAAGATAATCAAACAAGAATAAAAAGATCATTTATTCTACAAAAAAGAAAGTGTGACCAACACGTGCTGCACACACTTGACGAGCACGAGTTCTATTCCTATGTCTCATACTGAGTCAGTGTGCATCTTTAAGGAGCCAGATGGGAGTGAGGCCTCAGGAATTCTGTTTCCAGAACTTTCCACCCCTCTTCCTTCACTTAAGGTGAAGCTCTGCCACCACTCAGAGCAACTCTGAAAATGCAATAGGGGCAAACCCTCAATCTGCCAACACTCCCGACAGCAAGGTAAACAATGATGGGTAACATGACAGACATTTCCAATTTCCATGGCCCAGAAACACTCAACTGGCTTCTTTCAGTCACCAGCTGGCAGCTAGTCACTCTGGAGAAGCCTTTGGGGTACATTTGGTTAAAATATTTTGAACCCAAACTGGTTTTCCTAAAGCATTTTCACAGATCTTCACCTTGTGAATTGCAGTAGAAAAAAATCAAAAGCAGAAATAACTGGACTCAGATGTATATGCCACAAACATCTTAACTTTGAAGATGAGTAAAGAACACTTGAGAGAAAGGTCACTGGACATCAGGCCATGTTAAAGCTGTCAATTGTACTAGGAGCTCCTTTATCCATTTTTATATTCATTTTAAGTGAACAAAATACAATTTAATCTTCACAACAATGCTTAAAGTCAGTATACTACAAAGAACTTTAACACTTATACTTACATTAAGAAAATCCAGTTCTGTAAAACTACTTCATGATTTAAGAAAATTAAAATGTCAACCTAAGTAGTTCTAGAATTTTAAAGGGGGACCTTATGTTTTAAAACCACTAGTCTCAAATTTTCCTTAGGAGATTGAGAAGTGGTTATTCAAGCTAATGTAATATTACAAATGAATAAAAACAGGCAGGAGGAAGAAAGAAAAGAAAGGAGAAAAGGAAAAGAAAGAGTAAGTCTTGCAAACTGGTGAGGCACTAATGCTTCAATCAATAAACTAGCATCCAGAAACTACCTTGGACAATAACTTTGACAAAGAAATATGCTTCCCACAATTACCAAACTTTACCAAAGCACATTAAAGATAGGACAAAATCAGCCCATACTCTAGACAGTGATTCCATTGCAGGAAAGATGTAGAGAGATAAATTCAAAGGTATAAACGTTATGCTGTGTAAAGGCTCCTCCTCAAATGTGCAGCAGTGAAAACAATGGACGGTTTGTGCGTTAGAGTTATTCCTCTTCCTTCCTTGATGCTTTCTCTCATAATCCGCAATCTTCTGGTTCTGAGGAAAACCTACAGATTTTTCTAAAACACACAGAACCCAATTCAATTTGCCACCTTGGCTAACAGGAATGCTGTAATATGGCAAACCTTTGTAAATGGTAAGATATAAACATTCCAGCTAACTGCACTGATGTGGCAGCATACTACTTGAGACTCGATCTGAGGATAGAATAGCTGCCATTATGTAAATTCAAGTTGTGTTTTTAATTCAAATGAAAGCTGAAGACAAATGAACTTGGCCCTTCACTGCAGTGGTGACAGGGACAATTCATTCAAGGACCAACTCCAGAGGGCTCACAGTGCCCGCTCCGATGCAATTCAGTCTGTCTACTCACATCTGCAACTCAAGATGCAGCAATACAAATTTACACCCCAATCGGGTTAACCAGGAATATTGAGACCACCTTAGCGAAAGGAAGCCCTCTGGGTTCTCAGCCTCTATTCCAGTAGAAATCCCCACGTAAGGCAGGCTTACTGGCACTGGGCTGACACTTAAACATAGATAAACAGAGGACGCTGCCAAAAGGGGTTACAAAAGGACAGGGGGAGTGATATGCTCAGTCCACGCTATTCAATTCGATTACAATGGACAAAGCCATCTCATCCCACCAACTCTTAACTGTTTGACCTTTCAACGTGATACTGATATAAAGTCCCATGCAGTATGACACATACTCAGTAAGTTAAGACCTTAAGAAGGCCACAGACTGTCATTTGTTCATGCTTATGAAAACACACCTACAGGAGAACAACCACACAGAACATTTCAAATGACAAAAGATTTCAATATTTTCAGATTTTCATTTTCTCCTGTCACTTAGACACTAGTTGTCCAGGTTTCCCTAACTCTTGAATCTACTTAAAAAATGCAGGGGTGAGCAAAAGTAGGTTAATAATATCACATAAATAATACAATAATTGATAAATATTACAAGAATAAGCTGTGTTTTGTGTACTCACAACCGTAAACCTGCTTCTGTCCACCCCTGTATATGTACCAGCGTTCACTTAAACCTTGTAAGTCCTAGAAATTGGAAAGTGTCACTATTACTCCAACAATCTATTTTTACGCCATTGCCAAAGAAGCTTTTGGCCTTATACAAAAATTAATAGTTCTGTGCTAAAATGAAATCTAAAACCATTATATACAATATAACACTCCCAACCCTGAAGATGTGTGTAAACTTGGTAGAAATAAGCCGCTGAAATTAAAACATGCTTCCCAGGGTCAATCATGAACAACAAAACACACTTGTTTTACAGGTATTGCTGCCATACAGATCAAGCAGAGTTTTTCCCCCCGTAAAATTGTTCAATACACATAACAACAGGATTAAAGAGATAGAGGCAAAGAGAGAGCGAGAAAGAGAGGGATAGAGAGAGCCTTAGAGTAATGAGACATTACCTTTGGAGCGCACGGTGTAACACTCTTTCTGTAAATTTTACACAAAAATGGCAAGAAATAAATTGTAATACACTTTTAAGACAAGACTGAATCTATGTTTCAATATTAATATAACTTTGAAATTAAATATTTTCAAGTTTTATGTAAAGCAAGAAAGCTTCTTAAAATGGAGGGCTCTAAATTTTCTTTCACATAGCTATGTATGTACGGTGAATCATATTTGAGGAAAGCACTGTGGTTGAAGTTGAAATCTGCTCAGAGTGCTAATACCTACTAACAAAACATTATGTTTCGCTTCACAAATCCTAGAAACTAGCTAAGTCAACTAGCATCTTTCTCAAAAAGAGAATAATGCATTCTGAGTACATACAAAAACAAAAATCTTTAACGCCCAGGAGCCCTTGTATCACTGGAAAGCAGGGATTTAAATGGGAAAAAACTGAGTTAAGAGAATTCAAAACCAACAACATTTCAGGAAACTCTTTTACTAATTCACTTCAAATAGTTCAAGAATGTTTTGTGCTCCCACATTTGAAATCATTTTTTAATCACAATAGACCACTATCAGAAATGAATAAGCAAATTTTGGACTGTAGCTACTGTTCACAGACATATACACACTGTAGCTGTTAAGTCACTGAAAATAATAATATAATAAAGCATCAAAACTAGAATTTTAAAGACCTTCTCTAAAGAAAAAAAAGGCAAAACAGATGAATGTGTGAGAGTACACTGTCAAATCTTGGCCACATGACAGAACTTTATTGTCCTAATTCTGATTTTCCCCATTATGTACTTTTTTTCAAAGAATATGTACTGTCTGATCAATTCTAACTCTACTGAATTCTACACATAGCTATTACTACTCAGGCCAAAATCTTATATAGTAGACAAAATTCTTTATAGGTTTTTAGAACATATCAAATATTAAAATACTTAAACAAGCTATAATTTCTTATAAAGGCATTGATACATGGATTACTGTCAAAAAAGAATGTTTCAAACAATGTGAAGTTTTCAGTGAATGTAAAAAAGATGACTCTAGGCGTAAAATAGTACGGGAGAAGGGAGCAAAGGGCATATTTCTGTCTAACGCAGTCTTTAACATTCAATTTTCTCCTTCCAGCTCCTGAAACCCCACACCATCATGGGGGAAATACCGAGTTATACAGAGTGACAGTCTCTTGTAAGGGCAACAGAAACTAACCAAGCCACATTATGGTGTCCTACACATATGTCCCAAAAGTCACCAAAATAAAAGAGCTTTAAAAAATTCAGTGCTACTGTTAACTTAATACCCACCAATGCAAACATCACATAAATACTAAGTAATACTAAAACTGAATTTTAGGGATGACACTTGATACTCAGATAACTTGGCTTATGGTTAAGTTTTATAAGCATCTTTGTTATGAAAAATCCTAAAAATAACATATGAAGGTATTACCCCCAAAAAATGGAAGAAAAAAGCCAGAACTTTTCAGGTTATTAACACTTACTAGCATTTCTACTCATCCATATTCATGAATAGTGGAGGAAAAAAGACTTTCTACCCAAATATACTTTGCTGCCCCAAATGTTGACTTTCGCTACCCCGAATGTTACAAAGCTTTATAAACTCCCTAAACCCAAACCACCCAACTCCCTTTGTTCTGGAATGATCAACATCTCTGTTCCTTTCAGGTGAGTAACCACTGGCAAGTCAGATTCTTTTTCTTTTTTTAAATATACTGTATTGATTTTTTTTATAGAGAGGAAGGGAGACGGAGAGTGAGAGGGAGCTAGAAACATTGATGAGAGAGAAACATTGATCAGCTGCCTCCTGTACACTCCCTACTGTGATGTGCCCACAACCAACGTACATGCACTTGATCAGAATCGAACCTGGGACCCTTCAGTCCACAGGCTGATGCTCTATCCATTGAGCCAAACTGGCTAGGGCTTCAAGTCAGATTCTTAAATGACAGGGCACATCCTAGAACTTCTGTTTTCCTCCCTATAATCCTATTTATAACTGTTAAAATAAAACAAAAACTCACTGTTTAAAGTCGTTTGACTTTTCTGCATTATCTTGTTTTCATACCTTTTTATAATTACCATGACCACTGCAAAGATGTCTGCAAAGTTCTGAAAATCTTTCTACCCCATGATTGTGTCAAAAGGCTCAAGCCCAAGTTTTAACAGCAGCAGATGGAGAGACTGCTGCTGCTGCTGCTGACTGAGGCTCGATGAGCCCAAAGTTTCTTTGCAGCACCTTATAGATTGATGTAAACTAGACAAAGACACTGATTTCCTTTAGGCAAGACAATGTTTGCATAAAAATCATTTCACATATTCAAAAACTTAGGATCAACCCACAAAACTTTCTTCTTTTTATGTGCGCATGTTCACACTAAAATATTTACTTTATCTTTGAAAGTGGGGTAGGAACTTTATAATGTGCCGTTTTATTTTCCAGGAATGCCTGTTCTAATACCTAACAAAAACAAATTCAGAGCCGAGTGGTCAATAAGATTCTGTAGCTTACAATGTGCAGAATTCTCTTTCTAGCTATCAAATTTCTATAGATTATGAATGAAGTTGTTATAACCTGGCCTTTTCCCCTTAGCTGGCATTATCTATAGAACGAAAAGGATGAACTAGATTTCTAAATTCTTTCCCACTCCAAGACTTTGTAATTCTACAGCTTTTATTGTGGTGCTTCCTAGTCTTTGGCTGAAAACATAAAAAATAATAAAAAGGACAAAATGACTAAATACTGAATTAACGTAGCTACAACTTTTGTCCCTGTTCTTTGAATTCATTCAAAAATACCTCAACATGAACCATTATTTTCTCAGTGACTCGTGGGGACACCACCATACATCACTTCTCTCATGTTTCTTGAGCAGTACAATTCTAAAAGAATCAGTTTTCTTCTATTTAGGTCCCTAAACCAAAATCGTGATAACTAATACAGAAGTAGATATAAGCAATTATTGCAAAAATTACAAATAGCTTGATAGAAGTCTGATTTCTATCATATATGTAATTGTTCTACCAAAGAAAGCAATATATGCGAAATCATATGTAATGAAAATGCTGTATGCATAGGAAGGGGAAGTTTTAAATGTGTAAATAATGAAGACAACAGTTATTGCACAAAGCACAAAAATTCTTGAGGAACATTTTGAAAATACTCACACTAATAGCGTTAAATGTACTCTTTAGGAATTGCAAAGTAACAGATTTAGAACATAAACTACAAATACAATCTTTGCAAGGATATATCAAAAGTCCTTATTACGTTTATAAAACAGGAACTATAAAGACAGTTTGGGCATTTTTACCACCCATTCTTAAACTATCCTTTCTTTTTAAAAGTGCAGAATTACTTTCTGCTCAAGGTGCCATAGAAAGGGTTGTGGGAAAAAGGTAGAAGGCAGAGCCATCTATCTGATGGCTCTATGACCATCAACCCCCGAAACATCAACTCTGAGAGAGATTACCTGTGATCACACACACAAGTTGAAGACAGTACATTATACTTTTTTACTACTGCTGACTCCAAAAGGATTTAGGTTTGCAAAACATGAATTTTCAAAGATTATTCTTTTATGGAAAAAACCATCACCATTTTATTGTCCTTTCTAAAAAAGCAAGGAGATGTATTATTTAGAAACGTGTATGGTTTGATTTTTACATTGCAACCCATGAGGAACGGGTGCTTTTAGCCAGCATTACAGAAGCACATTCATAAAAACTTCTTTTAAAAAGGAGAGATTAGGATTTTTTTTGAGTGTGCAAAAACAGTTACTTCCAAGATTGCTTTTAATTGAAAACGCATCTCCAGACTTAAATTTCAAACTAAAAATAGAAAATTTTCTTCCAATCACAGACTCACAGTAATTTTCTGCCATCTACCATTAATTATCAAAACAAGTTTAAAATTTTTAATCTCAATTTACTAAAGTTAAAATTTTCATTTGGCACTACTTGTCGAAAGTAGTAGTCTGATGTGAAATTAAGCAATGGCTTCAATTTTGTTTTGATACTCAACATTTCTAGGAAAGACTTAAGCAAGTACTAGATAACACAGAAACAAAGACACTCGTTTTTTTGAAGGGATAATCTCATGTATTGGATTTTAATTAATGTATGTACGTGGTTTTAACTCTTAACAGTTTATAAACGAGCTAAGCGATAAGTAGCAATGGGAAGAAGCTGCTGCTACCTATTAAATCTAATTTTCCATGTACGGATATGAAAAAAGGAAACCTAAAAGAAACTTTAGAGCCCTCAGGTGGTAGCTTCTTGACCAATGGATGGTGAGTTTATCATGTTCAGTTCAGATAAGGTTAAAAATGGAAACGGGAAACTCAATCAAGGAGTTAAGAGCGTCCATATAGCTAATTACCAAATAGTTTTTCAAAATATTTCCCACTACCTTTTTTTGACCCTGAAGAAGGTTAAGAATAGAAAAATAGTCTATAAAGAAGTGTAATAACTAATACTCTCTGGAATCAAAACAAGATATAGGTCTTCCTTTTTCCTGTACAAATCAAGTATTATCTTCTTTCCATTTTTAGAACATTCTTAGGAGCAGAATGCCCCTTATCTGAACTTCATCTGATCATGTTGGAAATCTATTTTTTCAGACAAATTTAAAATGTGAAATTTAAGTTCCTTTCAATATAAATTCCTTTAAAGACAGGGAAGCGCCATTCATATTCATTCGTTCAGAAAGATGACCCCCCAAACCACAAACTTTTTCTGGTAAGACATAAATAGTTCTCCAATATGAGTAGCACAACTATATAGATTTACTTCCAATCTAAAGCATTAAACTTCATGCTAGACAATTATCTTTCCTATTTTATATCACAGGATTATAATAAAAATAGGTTTTGGAGGAACTGTAGTTAAGAATATAATTAAGAGTACGCTAAAGGTCTTTTAGATGAAAAATAAGTAGTAAGGTTTCAGTTGTGCATGCACATATATATAAAGATGTTTGTATTTTAAAAAGCAAATTTAGCATGCTGAAGTTTCCTGAGTGATAATCTCATAAATTCTGGTGGAAATGACAACAACAATGCGTTAATTGCATAGAGATCTCATAGGTTTGAGGTTTTAAAAATATAATATCAGAAAATAATGGTATCTCTCTCAAGTAGGCTCAAAGAGCAGTAAGAGAAAAAGCAACTATATGATGGTTTATTCAAACCAACTGCTTTCCAGGCCAAGGGTACGTCTAGTCCTAGTCAATGAACAATTTTTCAATGGCCATCAATAACTGATGTTCCAGTCCAGCTGTGGTAAACTGAGCCTCCAAATTAGCTGAGTCAAAGCCAATTTCTTTTCGTAAGATGATAATGTATTTTGAAAATAACGTACACGTTCAAGGTATGACCTTTAAGTACAATTCTTCAAATCCAGGATCTCTGCTGAACACAGAAGTGTTTGCTAGAGCTTACCAGTTACTATACTATCAGAAGTTAAAAATAAAAACCCAACTCACAGAATTCTAGCACTAAACCTGGTTTAACTATACCATCTTTCTCATGAACAGCGCTTCTCTGTTTAAGAAAAGCCCATCTCTGAATTATGCCTACTCACATGAAAAACTGGGAACCATTGGTATGTTTCCCTCGATTAGCCATTGACAAAAGGAACGCTCTGTCATGTTTGAGAATAAAGTTTTCATCTGTTTGAAGAAAACACAAATTCGTCAGTCTCCAGTATAAGCCACTTTTAAAGTGTAATGTTCACAGAAATAAATAGAAAGCAAAGGATGAAATTCCTCTTCTGGTCAGTACAGATACTTGACTGAATATTTAGAAAAAAAGTTTCAACTAACCAAATAACAAAAGCATAAAAAGACCAAATAATACTACTTAAAGCCGTGAGAAAAAGAACATATATTTAATACTTTATATAAACAGCCTTAGAACAGTCACTTTTAATAGTAACATACTTTGGCTAAATAACATTTAAACTATAACTTTCAGGGAAAACTAAGAAATTTTTTTTAAAAAAGATCTCTATTTAGTAAAGTTCATTTCCTCCCAATTGTCTTGCCTAATGTACATGAGAGTTTCATAATCTTATGTGCTTAATTTCTATATGGTAAATTTAGCACTCAAATGAGTTGAAGCTAGACTATGAGACCAGAAACCAAAAAATTACATACATTAAGTTGTAGAGACATGCCTAAATCAAATTAAATATGAGGATTCCTTCCAATCAACAGGATCACAAAATTATCTAAGGAAGTCCTGTAAAAACAACTTAAATGGCAAAATACAATTTTCAAATACACAAGTATTTGCCACAGGGAACCACCACATGAAAGTGGTCTCCCAGCATCAGCCTCAAAGCTACAGGCTAATAGGACCAGCCAAAGAGCTGTTTCTTAATAGTTCAAAGGAAATACTCTGTCAGAAAAATCACTTAGAGATTATTTTAATTCCAGCAGAAATATCTTGAGAATTTATATTTCCTTTTAACATTCATACAAACAAATCTTTTTTTAGAACAAACAGAAACATAGAAAACTTTAAAAAGTGATTACCTTGGGAACAGGCTTCTGAAAAAGAGTAGTAATCCATTTTCCCCAAAAGAAATATAAAAGACTATTATAACACTGGCGCTATCACGGCATTAACACCTAGTAATGTTGGATCCCATTATAAATCTCTGCAACTGACTTTTCTAAGGCTTTCAGGGCAAGTGCAATAGTTAGATTTATGCAAATGCTACTGCTATAGAAATAATACACAATCATATAGTTCTAGTAGACAAAAGAAAATATACAAACCTTGGACAAAGAAAGAAATACCAACTTTTGTTCAAAGAAATTGCTTGGTTTAGGGGGGAAAAAAGACACAACTAGATTCTTTTCCCTGATGTGGAAGTAATAACCCATCAGGGAAAGAAAAAAGATACAGATGTATGAAGTAGTATACACAATTTTCCAAGTCTTCAAGCAATACTGAAATCCAGCCACAACCTGACCCAGACTGTCCATAAATTTATTAGGAAGGGTGCAAGGGAACAGAATTGGAGTTTGTGTTACTGAGCTTCGTTCTCTTACCTTTTCATTTTGCAAAAGACCACATTCTCTATAAACAAAAGAATATGTTGACAGTTTTAGGCAGGAAGATAGGAGTTTTCATGTATATAGTTGCCTAACCTCCATGCTGAAGTCATGTTTAACCATAACGTTAGCCTTAATTAATCTTGCCAATTAAAAGTTATATATTACAATATACTTTATCCCCAAGTTCATGCAAATAAAGTATTTTCATGCAGCATTAGTTTCATGCAAAAAGTGAACTAAGAATAAACCTCTTCTCATTAAAAGTACATGATCAAACTTGCTTTAATATCAGAACTGAAACAAGAGACCATAAAATATTAAGGCTTACCTTTAAAATAGCCACCATAAATTGATTCTCCACCTTTTCCATTACCTGCAAATAACAAGCTACATTAAACTATCATGAGAATTTAAAATATACTCATACATATCAATTACTTTTTATGGTTTCAATTTGCTGAAGGAGATGACACATAATTATTGCGAATAATCAAAATTCTAACAAATCTCATCTTTAAAATATAAATGTAACCCTATTACAATAAATACTATTAAAAGAATTATCTCCACAACCCATTTACTTCAAACAGTAACCATACCAATAAAATTTTAGGATAAATATAACTGAACAGTACTTTAGCATTTATCATAAGGTAATTCACCAAGTAATTATATTATTAAAATTACATAAAAACAAAATGTCTTTAGCATTTTGCCTTTTCACACATTCTTGGTCTACAACATTCATTCACCCAACAACTGTCCACTGACCACCTAATATTTACATTATACGGTATGTGATAATATTTACAATTAGATATAATGGTTAGTAATGATTACTTTAGAAATTGATAGATGAAGTTATTAGGGACATAACTTTTAGCACTACCTTCACTGAAGTCCCCACCCTGAATCATAAAGTTTTTAACCACACGATGGAATGTAGAACCTTTATAACATAACTTCTTCCCAGTTGTTTTCCCAAGGCCTTTCTCCCCTGGAAAAAAGAGGGGGAAAAAATGAAGTTTAGCTACAAAAACATCCTTCCATGAAAAGTGCCATCCAATGAAACCCTCTGTCAAATCACCTGTGTGTTGGGCATTGTACAAGATACAAGGGGTTCACAGTGTGACAACTTCACACACACACACACACATACACACACACCAAATAAATATACAAAGCAGCATATAAATGTTAAATTGTGTGGTAATCAGGGAGTTGGTGTAAAGATTGTGTACACATGTGGGTATACCCAAGTATGGATTTTAAAAATAGGTATAATTTGCTGTTTCTATTTTTAAGGTAACATTATAGATGCTTTCCTTCCCATTTTTCTACTTTTAAAAGTGTCAGCCCTGGCCAGGTAGCTCATTAGTTAGAGCATCATCCCAACATGCCAAGGTTTCTGGTTTGATCTCCAGTCAGGGCACATATAGGAATTAACCAACGAATGCATGGATGGGTGGAGCAACAAATCAGTGTCGCTCTCCCACCCTTTCTCTCTCTCTCAAATCAATCAATAAGTTTAAAAAAATTTTTTTAATATCAATCCAATTTTATATAACAAGGAATAACTTAACTATATTTTGCTCCTCTAATCCTAAATTTCTTGTGAAATCTGGAGTGCTAAATTTGCTCGGAGTACTGAAACTTCTAAAATTCGACCAAACCAGTTTTGAAATTCTATTATTTTATAAACTACATTGTATAGATTTCATTATACACAACGGTACTCTATTTTTCATTTTTAAGACCATTTATTCTCTCTTCCCTTGAAAGAATGCTTCCATGATTTCATATTAGTGAAAATAATATTTGCAGTTGCTAAACTAATTTCACAGCCCATTACTTTTTAAGAAATATATCTACTCTGTTCAGCAAGGGAAAACTGTAAGCCATGACTTCTCATTAGAATAAATTAATGACTCGTTTACCTGAGCATAGGCAAAGGAAGTTTTTGCATGTTTTTGGACATATGTCTGAGAAGAGCTGAAACATAATGCGACCAACTGAAATAAAACACATAAGAAAGAAAAAAGGTAAGCAAGTTGATTACAATATACCACATTTTATATGGGAGGAATAAAACAGATATATAAAATTGACAAACTGGAAAGTCTATTTTAGTAATTCTTTTGATTTTTAAAATTAACAGGTACTATCAACACATTCTAAATTTGGCTACAGACAAGAAAAAGCCAAGACAAGCCTATGTCATGCTGTAATCCTGATGTGACCACTAGGTGGCAGGAATAAAATCAACAAGTACCCAGAAACTGAATAAAATCAAACATCATCTTTCAATAATATTATTGTTCCTATTTCTCAGAATCAGCTGTGCTGGAACTGCAGGTACAGTGGTGATAAAGAAGACATGCATTATGGACATCAAAGGTATGGTAGTTATAAAAATAGAAATGAGCACTGATTGGAAAAAATATTGTAGATGATACACTACAAAAGGCAAATATCACATATACAATTATAAAGGATAAGGATAAGAACAAAGGTAGGAACAGATCATATTGGGTAGGCAGAGAGTAAAATCTAAGAAGAAATTAAGCAATTAGGCATTTCAGCAAAATTAGGCCATTTACTCAAACATTATTTACTAACTAGAAGCTCAGCGCACAAAATTCTTGCACAGGGCAGGGGGGGAGGGAGAAGGGGTCCCCCCTCAACCTGGCCTGCATCCTCTCGCAGTCCAGGAGCCCTTTGGGGGGGATGTCCAACTGACGGCTTAGGCCCGCTCCCCACAGTCAGTGCGCATCGTAGCAACTGGTAGCTCTGCCGTTCGGTCGATTTGCATATTAGCCTTTTATTATATAGGAGGATATCCTCCCCATGCACCAGGATGTCCAACATGACACAGGCTGGAAGTGACAGGTGCACATTGCCATACAATGTGCTGAGCCATCAGTGGTATGAATAAAGTACACTTATATCCACCCTGGGCCTGGGCGTGTGAGGGCAAAAAACCCATGTCTGTTTTACTCCCCTCTGTCCCCACTGATTTTGTACAGTACAGTGATAATGACAATAAAACCCTTGAAACAAAATTATTCAATGGTAGAGAATAAGATATAAATGAAGGAATGGCTAAATATACATATCAAAAGTATTCACTATGTACCAGTAAAAGTTATTATATGTGAAACACCATCAAGACATAGTTTAATAAAATCTCTTTCTTTTCAGAGGTATAAGTCCTTCTAAAATCCAGGCAGTAGAATTATGTTACTTACAAAGAAAAAGCAACCACAGTATAAATAAAACAAGCAAGAGAGGGTTGAGTTGGTAAGAGAAGGGACAATTCCTCATATTGACTTTGCTAAAGTAGATAAATAAGGAAATTATGGATTTAGGAAAACTTAAACATGTAACCACCTGTAGAATTAAAAACATGAACTGTCTTTCAAATTACTGTGGTAGACTAACTCACATAAAAGGAAGTAGTAAGGTAACATAAGGTATAAGCTAAGGTAAGAGAAGACCAAAACAGCTCTATAATTATTTAGGCACCTAAAACTTTTTCATAACATGTCATTCAACACCCAAGTAAAGGTATCCTGAAGATAGTACAATTAAAATAAGTGTACTTTATTCTCAAAAGAGAATGTATTTATTGGCTCATGTAGTAGCTGACAAGGATATTGGCACAGATGAAAGAATTGAAGAACTGTCAGAACCAGGATGCCAGGGGATGGGGCCAGATCTTGGAGCTGCCAACTTTCACAAGGCAAAAGATAAAAAACACCATCAATTTCTTTGTCCCAATGCATACAGTCCTAAATATTTCCATCAATGCGTAAGACCAAAAGTAAATTAATCATTCAACTCAGGAAGAAAAAAAAGCAATAAACCTAAGAAAAATATAAAGAAGGTTTTAATGAAAGTACAAGCAGAAATCAATCAAGTAAGAAACAGAAATATATCAGATAGACAGATAAATCCCAAAGCTGGTTCACTGCAGTTTTGTGCTGAAAATGCCAAGGTCTTTTTTTCTGTCAATTAATTTTATTTTCAATTACAGTTTACATTCAATATTATTTTATATTAGTTCCAGATATACAGCAGAGTGATAAGAAAATTACACATTTTACAGTGTACCTCCGGATATTTCCAGTACCCACCTGGCACCATACGCAGGTGTTACAGTATTATTGACAGTATTTCCTATGCTGTACTTTACACCCCCCTCCCCCAATGACCATTTGTAACTACCAATGTGTACTTCTAAATCCTTTCTATTTTTTTGGCCCTGAAATGTCAGGGTCTTTGCATTAACTATGTTACCTACAAAGATCTCTTCCTGTAGCTTAATTTAGGTCCATAACTCTCCCCTTCCCGCTTCATATTAGGTTTCCATTCACAGAAAATCTACCCTTCAAAGAGCATCTACTCACACACTGCTAATTAAGAATCAAGCATCAGCTCTGGCTGGTTCGCTCAGTGGTTAGAAGATCAGCCTGCGGACTGAAGGGTCCCAGGTTCGATTCCAGTCAAGGGCACGAGTTTTAGTTGCAGGCTCGATCCCTGTCAGGATGCAAATGGGAGGCAACCAATCGATGTGTCCCTCTCACATCGATGTTTCTCTTCCCTCACCCCCTTTCCTCTCCACTCTCAAAAAAAAGTCAGTGGAAAAAATATCCTTCTAACCGGTGTGGCTCAGTGGATAGAGCATCGGCCTGCGGACTAAAGGGCCCCAGGGTCAATTCCAGTCAAGGGCATTTTACCTTGGTTGCAGGCACATCCCCAGTGGCAGATGTGCAGGAGGCAGCTGATTGATGTTTCTCTCTCATCGTTGTTTCTGACTCTCTATCCCTCTCCCTTTCTGTAAAAAAATCAATAAAATATATATTTTATAAAAATATCCTCAGGTGAGGCTAAACTAGAAAATCACTAATAAAGACAACTGCAAAATATTCAAGTACTTGGAAATAAAAACACTTCTAAATCAAATATTTTGATTTAAAATAAATAAGCAATATATCAAAATTTGTGGGGTGTACAAAATATCTGGAGGTCTATACAGAGGGACATTTATAGCATTAAACGCCTACCCTAGAATATAAAGGTCTCAAGTCAACAATCCAAGTTTCCACTTTAAGTAGCTAGAAATAGAGCAAAATAAAGTCAAAGCAAGCAGTAGGAAGGAATAAAGAGTATAGAAATCCATGAAATTGAAAACAGGAAAGAAGGGATGGGGAAACCAATGAAGCCAAAATCTGGTTCTTTGAAATGATAATAAAATGGACAAACCTCCAGCCAAATGGAACAAGGAAAAAGAGAAAAGGCCCAAATTATCAATATCAGGAACGAAGGAGGATATCTCACTCCAGATCCCAGCGACATTCAATTAAGGGACTATGTCAAACAACTCTATGCCGACAAATATACAATAGACTAATTTCTTAAAAACACAAACTACCCAAACTCACTCAAGAACAACATGAAAAGTTCCTTAACTACCAAAGAAATGAAAATCTGAGTTTAAAATCTTATGAAAAACATTTCTAAGGAACAATACTAGAATTATTTCAAATAGGAACCACCTTATTGGATTCACAGAGAGAAACTCGTGCAACAAGTCTTGTCCTCTCACCAGATGGGAGTAGCTCTGGTTGAGTGAGAACCCAAGAACCAGGTCACAATTCCATTCCCAGTTAGGGTACATGCCGGGGTTGTGGGCTCAACCCCCAGTGGGGGGGCGTGCAGGAGGCAGCCAATCAACGATTCTCTCTCATCATTGATGTATCTTTCTCTCCCTCTCCCTTTCTCTGAAATCAATAAAAATATTTTTTTAAGAAGACTTCTTCCTCTTTTCATATACACGTGCATTCACCTGGTGGCTTTATGATTTGAAATTCTAACTTGACTGCTATAAAATATACTTTTCCATTGATAGCAATGAAAAAGCATACTGTGCAGGATTCAACTCAATTTTTATTGGCAATCCATCTCTCTCTCCCCCTCCTTCACTCTCTTTCTCTTTCTCTCCTTCCCCTTTCCCTCTCTTTCTCTCTCCTTCCCTCGCTAATAAAAAAAACTTTTATCAATACTTCTTGATCTCATTTAAGTGAACACTGTGGCCACTCTTTACGGATCTTTGCTTAAAGTCAATCAAAGATATCACTTTGCACTTCTATCAAGTGAATTATTAATTATACAAGAAGTCGAGAGTTTTACTTGCTCAAGTACCAATATACTAATGGTTAAATTCCACAAAGCAGAATCCATCAAACAACTGAAGTGATCCTTAAAAGCTGTGCAAAAATCAAGTACCTTTTATTTATATAGATAATTTACTGAACTGAACGTGCTAGGTAAGTATTACATGAGTTTGGACCAGATGAAACTGCAGATTACCTGTGATTTCAACCTAGAACAATGTAAGCACCCTGTTTTATACAGTACAATTCAGTCTTCCCAAGGGTGCTACTTACTTCTCCTGGATGGTATCATAATGAATTACCTTGGATGTTGGAGACAGAAGTTCATTCAACATTTACCAAACATATTCCAGAGATTTTTTTTCACCCCAAAGGCTATTTACAAATCTAGGATATAAACATGTACCAGGAAAGGCGTACTTTACATGACTACAGAATCTTTATTTCTCCTTTTCAGGAGTATTCTATTTTGAACTCTTTATAAAAACTAGGTTCTACTATCTGACGCTTTCACTATGGAATAAGGATTAAGATCCATCAGGGCTCAGAAGCTAGTAAGAGAGAATTTAACATTTCCAAGATAACCTCATTCCTTTGCTCAAATTCCTTCAATAACTGATCTTACTGAGTCAGAGTCCTTACTATGGCCTATCGCCGTTTCCTGCTACTCTCTGTCCTCCCTGAACTTCCCCAGGTTCCTTAAACAGGCAAGTACTTCAAACTCCCTCCTCAGGACCTTTGCATTCGGCGGTTCTCAACCAGGGGTCGCCTAAGACCATCCTGCGTATCAGATGTTTACGTTATGATTCATAACAGTAGCAACATTACAGTGATGAAGTAGCAACGAAAATAATTTTATGGTTGGGGGTCACCACATGAGGAGCTGTATTTAAAGGGCCAGAAGGTTGAGAACCACCGCAACTGTCCCTCCACCGGGAATGTTCTTCTCAAAGATGTCATCTCCTCCAGGTGTCTGCTTAGCTGCCATCTCCTCAAAGTGGCCTTTTCTGACCCACTTACTAAAACAGGACCCCTACTGCACAAGCCACTCAATGTTTTTCCCTGCTCTATCGTCTGTCTTCCCCCAGCAGAACAGAGACGACAGGGAAGAGAGGCCTTTGTTTTATTCACCGCTATACCTCCACCGCCTGGAATAGGAGGAGGCTCTCAAGAATCTACAGAACAAGAAAGGGGGTGCACAAAGTCTGCATACATGCCTGCCATTAAAAGTTCCGTTACAGACACTAACAAAAACAACAAAACAAAAAAAGGCCAGGAAAACAAGCTTGAAACACTGCACGCTCTGCTGCTACTCAGAAAGAAACAACCACCCGTGAGAAGAAAATATTTTCCACAAGAGATGCAGACAACACATTTATACATGCTGCGCGTCTGCTGGTACACAGTGCTTTGGTTTACCACACCAGGCCTTCCCCGGCCCACCTCCCCATGAACCACAAATTCTGGCCCCGCTAACCTACGGATGGCAGTCAAACAACTGGGAAATACAAAATACAGGCGTCCAGACATCACAGCTCACACACAGCAAGATAACTGACGTCGGAACTGGAAGTGTTTGCCACCGAGGAGCAGATAAAAGGTCCCAAAAGGATTGCACCCCTTTTCTTGGCGCCAGGCATGGGCACTCAGTCTGGGGGTGCAAAGGGACATGGAGCTTGGGAGGGTCGGGGTGGGGGTGGGGGGAGGCCGAGACTCCGACGAGTGGGAGTGGAGTACCGGAGCCGCCCCCCCTCCCAACCCCCCAGATTCTGGCTCCGGAGGAGCGGAACACTGACCGCCTATCCGCTCCCCAAAAGGCTCGGGGAGAGCTCATGAGGGTAGATCCCTCCCCTTCCCCGAGATAAGCCCGGGCCCCAGCAGGGCTCCCCAGTGTCCGGCTCACCCGGCTCCCGGTTGATCTCGATGTCAAAGTGGCACTGCGGCCGGTCCTGCGCCCCCATCGCTACCGAGGCGGCGGAAAGAGCTAGGAGGAGAGAGAGGGGGGAAAGCGGTCAGGTCCGGACGGGTCGGGGGCCGGGGCGGGGCGGAGCCAGTCTGTCGCGACAGTGCGAGAGGGTGAGGCGGCGCCCCCTCCGCCCCAGGCCTCCTGGCTCCCGCACGGCACGCACGCTCAGGCGGGCAAGGTCTTCACCTGGCGGGCCTCCAGCCTGAGCAGCTCCCCGTGCACAGAGGAGAAAGCGCGGTCCCAGCGGCCGAAACCCAACGCCGATAACGGACCACCACCCCCTTCCCCCAGCCCGACCTCCCAGTGCCACGCTAAACCCCGCGAGAGTTTCAACAAATACCGCGAGAGCGCAGTCTCCGAGAGGGTCTTGACCCCAAAGGAAGCGCACGTGGGCGTGTCTGGGAGCTCGGGGAAGCCTCGGTTCTGGCGCACCTATCACTGAGCTGGTCCTTTTATTTTGTCCCGCCCCTTCCTCTTTACTGGAATCAGTCGCCCAATCTGGGAGCCCTGGACACGCCTGCGCTCTCACTTCCTCTGGCTTCTCGTCAAGGGCCGGGAGCTTCCGCGCATCACCGGATATCGCGAGGTTTCGCTGTTGACAGCTTGGAGCCCGTTGTGTGAATTAAGTCCTTGAGGTTTAAGTCCACAGAGCTTTTATAGCCTGTTTTCTTTTTTGCATCATATGCTCTGTAATACCCATTCAGCCTCGAGCAGGGATCCCTGCGCCAACCTCACCCCAAAGTAACTTTTACATTTTTATAACTTAGGGAAGGAGGAAAGAGGGGAAGGAGGGAAAAGGAATCCCGTGGGAAGGTATGGACACAATTCTACCTTCTTTACTTTTACTATATTAAAAATTTTTAATATATTTTTACTGGTTTCAGAGAGGAAGAGAGAGATAGAAACATCAGTGATGAGAGAGGATCATTTATCTGCTGCCTCCTGCACGCCCTACACTGGAGGGTGGAGCCATGTCCTAACTGGGAATGGAACCAGCAACCTCTTGGTTCATGGGAATGATGCTCAATTCACTGAGCCACACCAACAGGGCAACACTGCTGTCTTTTTTCCTTATTTTAAATACATGTTTAGTGATTTCAGAGAGGAAGAGAGAGAGAGAAAAACATCAATGAGA
Organism: Murina feae; assembly: GCA_004026665.1. Classification (NCBI taxonomy): domain Eukaryota; kingdom Metazoa; phylum Chordata; class Mammalia; order Chiroptera; family Vespertilionidae; genus Murina; species Murina feae. Next base: position 30,750 of record PVJC01004915.1, read on the forward strand.
AAGAATCATTGATCAGCTAAGGCTGTCTTTAGAAAGACCTGCTTACAAGGTTGGCCTTTGGGTGGATTCTGGAAACTTGAATGGTAATCAATTTCCTACAATTATAGAAAATGTTCATTTTATAAGAGTGCCTCACTATGCCTAAATTATTTGTGTAAACACTATGATTTTTGCTGAACACCTACTTTCCTTTTGGGAATCTGGAATTTAGGTGTTAGGCAGAAGATGCATAAGCGATTAGCCTCTAATAAAATATCGTGGGTACCGCCCTACTGGTGTGGCTCTGTGGCTCAGGGTTGACCTATGAACCAGGAGATCAGGGCACATGCCCAGGTTGTGGGTTTGATCCATAGTGTGGGGCGTGCAGGAGGCAGCTGATCAATAGTTCTCTCTTCATTGATGTTTCTCTCTCTCTCCTTCTCCCTTCCTCTATGAAGTCAATAAAAAATATGTTTAAAAACTTTTTGGTATTGACTCTGTAATGAACTTCCCTGGTAGACATTTCTCATTTATCACACGGTTCACCCCTGGTTGAAGTAAGCTTGCCCTGTTGTCACTCCACGGAAGTTTAAACTTGGTTTCCTGTGGCCTTTGCCCTGTGTCTTTTCCCTTTGCTGAGCTAGCTTTGAATTATTTTGCTAATAAACCATAGCTGTGGTTTATATGCTGTGTCCTGTGAGTCCTCCTAACCAACCACCAAACTGGAGGGAATCTTAGGACCCATGATGCAGAAACAAATATTACCAGAACTTGGTAACAAAATCTATATATTGAAAATTTGGAAACACTTGTTTTGAAATCCTAGATTTTTTGTGTGGGAAATTAGAAGACCATTTCACGGGGTAAATGAGTATGTTGCTAAAGTGACATCCTCGTTATATTAGTGCATGGTACCCTAGTCCGTGCCTGGGTAGGAGTGTCTTTTATCTTGCCACGCTTATTAGGAGCCCCTTGCAGGCAGGGCCTAGTGCCCCTCCTCCTCTCCTTTCCTCACTGTAGAGCCCAGCACAGGCCTGGTCAAAGGAGGACATGTTCTAATTGAATCGATGACCACATATGTGCATTCTGCTCCATAAATGGACTGAAAAGACGATGGTTGGAATGAAGGGCCTCTGCATAGCTGCTGCTTCTGCCTGTACCACCAGTTCCCCTGATGACACATATCAGGTTCCCTGTTACTTATATCGCCTGTGAGGGGGGCACTCCCTATACCCCAAGGAGATGAGGAACTTGGGGAATTTGAGCAAACAGGCCTAGCTAAGTTCTCCCAGTTCCCTACACTCAGCTTATACCCACTTGTCCTAGACTTTCCACCCTTCATCAAACCTAATGTACATATGTTCGGGTGTAACTGCTTCTTTGGATCTTCATTTCCTTATGAAAGCTCCCATGCCAAGTAAAATGTTTATGAAATAAATCTGCATGCCTTTCTTTTGCTAATGTCGTTTGTTATGCACCCCCACTCCAGAGCCTTAAAATAGAAAAAAAAAAAAAAAGATATTTTCCTCCCCTATAACATCATCTATTATTAGGAAATATTAATGATTAGAAATTACTATTGATTTTGCTACAATGGTGTTATATGAACACACACACACACACACAGTATTAACAGAATTGGCTAATCCTATTAATCCTCACTCAAGGATATTTTTTCCCATACTTTAAGAGAGTAGGGGGGGAAGGGAAGAAAGGAGGGAGAGAGAGAGAAACATTAGTTGCCTCCTGCATGTGCTCCAACGAGGGTCAAGGATTAAACCTGCAACCCAGGTGAGTGCCCTTGCCCAGGAATGGAACCAAATCCCTTAGGTTCGCAGGCAGATGCTTTAACCACTGAGAAAACTGGCCAGGGCGTTACATACATTTTTCAGTTCTTACAGTTTTCTTGGAAAACCAAATGGAACACTTATTACATGAAAATTTCTAAACCTCAGTATCCGTGTTTTGTGGAAAGGCAAGCTTTATTTCAAAGCAACCTGCCCAGAGCAGCTAGGGAGTCCAGAACTACGAACCAGTAGAAAGGAGAACAGTTACACGCTCAGCGGCAGGGTGCTGGTCGGGAGTCGCACCAATTCCTCCCGATCGCCAAGCACCTGCTCCGTCTCCTCTTCAGGCTGAGCCTAAACACAGGCTTGAAGATGCCCATGACATCTTTGTCGTCCAAACACAACTATTTCAAGAAAGAAAACACCTGGAGGCAACTTGAGCGAATCTGCTTAATTATTAAAATAAATATTTACATAGAAACGCAGTTATTTTAGTTCTTCACATTTTCACACTTGAAAGAGACACAGAGCTTTCCTTCCTGTTCTCCGCAGCTGAGCTGGTAGAGCTCCCGTCTCTGTTTCACAGGAAGTGTATTCCTTTCAACTACTCCTCACAACAGCCCACTGGAAGGTCAGTCCATCGCTTTTGCAGGACTGGTTGGGTTGGCATCTGCGATGGTAGCCAAATAAATGAGATTTCTGTGTAGCACATGCTGGTACCTACAGGTGAAAAACAGCAAAAATGAGTCTCGTTTTTACTGAACATGAACAAACAACTGGAAGAGAATTCACCCACTCCAGTGGCAAGGCTCACCCGCTGACTGACGAGCCAGTGTTATTCGCCTTCTTGTTTAACACTTTCAAGGGCCCTGACTGGTTTGGCTCAGTGGATAGAGCGTCGGCCTGCGAACTGAAGGGTCCCAGGTTTGATTCCGGTCAAGGGCATGGACCTTGGTTGGGGGCACATTCCCAGTGGGGGGTGTGCAGAAGGCAACTGATCGATGTTTCTCTCTCATCGATGTTTCTAACTCTCTATCCCTCTCCCTTCCTCTCTGTGGAAAATCAATAAAATATATTTAAAAAACAAAAAAAACAAAAACACTTTCAAGGAAAATACATCCAGGATCTTACCCGTTCTCACTCACTTCCATAGGCACCTCTCTGGACTATGGCACTGGACCGAACTCCTGAACTGGTCTCAGTGCTCATCTGTCTACCCCACTCTCTTTTCTACATAACAGCCTGAGTGATCACTGTGCGATGTAAGTTAAGGTCATGTCACGTCTCTGTAGTGCTCTGCAAAGGCTCCCATCTCATTCTGAGTAAAAATTGAGCCCTTCTCATGGCCTACAGGCCTCTCTGAGCTCATCTCCTACCCGTTTCCCTTTGTTCACCGAGTCCTGGTTATAGCGGCACCCTTGCAGACAGGACGGCATCCTTGCTGACATGTACAGACACGGGGCACGCGCCTGCCCCGGGCTTTTCCACCTCATGCTCTGCCTCACACCTGGCTGGCACAGCCGGCTCCCTTGCCTCAGGCATCTCCTCCAGTGTCACATCAGAGACAGCTGGTCTAAAACAGCACCCCGGCCCTCCCGCTTACCCAAACTTTATTCTTATTCAGAGAGCTATTAGCATGTGCTCAACTAAATGATTTCCTCTGGTTGGGTTGGCATCTGCAATGGTAGCCAAATAAATGAGATTTCTGAGTGGCACATGCTGCCCAGGAGGTAAGCTCCACGCCTGCAAAGCGACTGTTTTGGTCCTGATCCCCAGAAGCTAAGACAGGTCCTGGTACTCAGTAGGTCTGATAAAACACCCGAACAAACTGAAGGCAGGGATGAAATAATTCCCTCCGCGTGTGCTTCCTATGGTAGCGGTTCTCCGTGAGGGAGTCGAGCTCCCTACCAAGGAAGAAAAGTCAGACGAGGAAGCAGGAGGCATGGCAGGTGCAATGGGAAGAAGCCCACCAGGAGACTTCGACAACTTTCTTACCCAGAGGATGAGAATCACTGCACCAAACGGAATGCTTTGCAACGCTTTTTCATACAGAAAAGTGAGAGTGTTTACCACAAACTGTAAAAAAAGCAAACTACCAGTTTACTATAAACTGTAAAAAAGCAAATGACCAAATACCAGAGTCAAATGTAAAAACTTATCCAAAGGTGGGTTATCTCTACTATCCCACGGAGCTGTTTGGCAAAGGACTGTGGGTGATTTTTAGGGGAGGGGGAGGGGGAGGGGGAGCATGGCTTTCTTAAATATGACTTCAGTAACAATGAAATGACGTATTTTTCCATAATAAACGGCATAATTTCTGGACTGCATTTAGAAAACAGATTTTCTTCTCTCACTAAAGCACATTAAATTACTGTACAAAATTTACCTCTGGCGTAACTTAGACATCTTTCCTTGGTCTTTGCGTGTCAACGTTGCAAAGTTAGAAACGGGAGGGAACTTAAGCAACCAAAAGGTCTGACCCCCCCCCAACTTAACAGAAAAAGGGTGAGCCGCCAGGGATCCAGGATAAGACAGCAGCCACCACAGGCTCCCAGGAGCAAGCCCACCCACCCCTTCATCTCCTCTCAGGCTGCCTCTCTGAAACTGCAAGGGTCCCCGGGAGACTTGCAACAGCGGGAGCCACGGGCAGCCGCAGCTCACCCCAGGCCAACCCCGCCATCTGTGTCCAAGGCCCCATTTTCTCTGACTTTCCAGGGAGCCCCCTGCCCAGGCTCTCTCTCCTGTTGCTTCTTCCATCCTAAGCCCTTCCTTGTGTCACTGTTCCTAGCTTTAGTAAAAACGTACCCTAAACACAGAAAAGAGAAAGCAGCCGCCAATATCATCTCCTAAGTCTGACTCAGTCAACCTGCGGGTCGCGACCCCTTTCGCAGGGGTCGCCTACATACATCCTGCACACCAGACATGGACATGACGATTCATAACAGTAGCCACATTACAGTGATGAAGTAGCCACGAAAATAACTGTACGGCTGGGGGTCACCACAACAGGAGGAACTGCATTAAAGGGTCGCGGCATTCGGAAGGCTGAGAACCACTTGGACTGAGATGACTTTTCCACGTGCTTCGCTCCCCATCCCCGCTGTCATCAGCTGGCATGGCCTCGGGTGAAGAAGGTTTTGCAAGGAGCATAACTCAGGTTTCGGAGAGGGTGCTACCTGCGACTCCAGGCTTCGCAGGGTGCAGTCTCCAGGGTGCAGGGCAGGCATGCCACCCCTCTGGTCCTGCCCGCATAGGTGGGGACAGCTGCTGCGCCACCACACCGGCTCCCGCGCCCCTCGAGCGCACGGGGAGGGAGGGGGGACTTACTGGACGCACTCGTTCGCCCGGCCTTTGTTCTGATACTCCACGATACAGCGGATCAGCTGGTCATTCTCCTCCAGGAGCTGCAAGGCCAGGGGACGGGTCAGCGCCACACGACATCATGGCGCGAAGGAACCTGCCCCCGGTCGCACAGCCCCGTGCCAGGCTGTCCTGCCCGGGCGCCTTTGCTGACTTGGTTTCCATCTCGCCCCGACCGCAGAGTCCACACCCGGGCACACGCTGTCGGCGGGGACGCCGCCTCCCCGGGAAGCTTCCCGCACCCGCGGCCCTTCCGGTCCCCGACTGAGAATCCCCTCCCTCCCCTCCTCCCCGTCGGCGTTAGCGCTCACCCGCTGGATGGTCTCCTGATTGACTTGCGCCTTGCCTCGCAGCCAGTCCGGCACGAAGGCCACCGACATCCCGGGAAGCCAGGCGGAAGCCGGTCCCAGGCCCCGGAAACCCCCGCGCGACTTGAGCAGAGCCAACCAGCAGCTCCACACACCCCACCGCAGGGACCCTGGATAGGTCGGGGTTAGCTCTCGACGTTGATTGGGCCCTCCCGCTTGGAAGGCGGGAACAGGCGGAGCGTCGTTTGTGATTGGACGCGCAAAAGTGACGCTAGGCGTCCCTCGGGGCGGGGCCTTGGGGTTCAGCTGCTGCTGGCGGATCCTTTGCGTTTGCGCAGTCTGGGAAGCTGATTCGGGGCGGGTCAGCCTGAACGCTTGCTTTTTAACACTGTACCAGCGGTTCTCAACCTGTGGGTCGCGACCCCTTTGGCGGTCGAATGACCCTGTCACAGGGGTCGCCTAAGACCATCCTGCATAGCAGATATTTACATTACGATTCGTAACAGTAGCAACATTACAGTTATGAAGTAGCAACGAAAATAATTTTATGGTTGGGTCACAGCATGAGGAACTGTATTGAAAGGGCCAGAAGGTTGAGAACCACTGCTAGTCTGTATGCAGGAGTACCGTCCCTGGGTCACTCGAGAATCGGGCCAAGAACCCAGGCAGCTGGCGCCAAGTCCACTCCTCTTCCCACATCACTTTCGTAGGTTTTGTCTCCTGCCAAGCCAAATGCCTCCGGGGCCCAGGAAAACTGCTTGAGCTTCATTATTTGCTGAGGGACAAACTCCCACGTATACCTGTTTGTTCTTTGGGCGATAATAATGCTTTATTAGGGTTACACAAGGCATGAATACCAGTGGGCAGAGTCCCCTTGGACTTGGACTCTAGCTATAACTCTCTCTTGGTTTTTGTGTTTGTTTTTTTTACATTGAACCGTAACCTGTATATTCAATGGGCAACATTGACATCCCAATGAGGATTCTCAAAGGCGACTCAAATTCAACTTGTCTAAGATGGAACTAAGGACCAATCTTCTCCCCAAATCAGCTCTTTTTCCAGGGTGCCCCCTATCTATGAATGCCTCCACCATCCACCACTCCCTCAAGGCTGAACAGTGGCATCATTGTCGAAACTTCCTTGTCACCCTTTCCCATCCAGTTCATCACCCAGTCCTGTCGATGTGGCCCCTACATTTCTCTGCACACGGCCTGGTTCTCCTCCTCATCAGCATCGCTCTGGTCCGAGTTCCAGCGCCACCCTCTCTTACCCAGATGACTGCACTGGCTTCCCACCTGCTCTGACCACAGCTTCCATGAATCTTCTCCATTTGAGTCTTAACGTCAAACAGCCAGAGTGATTTTTACAAAATGCAAACCTGGTCAGTACTCCACTGTCCTGAACTGTCTACCACGGCCTACAAGATCCTGCCTGGTCTCACCTCTTCTAGTCTCCCTTAGTGGCTCTCGCTTTACTCCTTTACCCTCTAAATTCAGAATTTCATTTCTCTCCCTCTTTGTGTGTGTGTGGGGGGGGGGGCAACATAGACACAAACATCAAAGTTACCATTTAACCATTCTGAAATGTACAATTCAGTGGCACTTAGTAAATTTACATTGTTGTGCAACTATCACCACCGTATTTCATCTTGTCCGCCTTGAAATGCTGTGCCGGCTAAACACTAACTCCTCCTGTGCTCCCCAACTTCTTGTCCTCCCTCAAGGAGTCTTGCTGCCTTGCACACAGAGTTCTTCATACATCCCGTTCCCTTCCGTCTGAAACGCTCTTTTTTCCTTTTTTGTCCTGGTAGCTACTAAGCCAGTGTCAGCTTCTCAGAGAGGCATCACTGGATAACCAAGTCCAGGCCAGAAGACCTTGTAAATTCTCATTAAAAAAAAAAAAAAGCTTGCTCCTCTCTGAAGAGCGCACATCTCAGCTGGTATTTAAACACGCGTGGTGTCCTTGTCCGATGGGCGCTCCCACTCTGCCCTCCTCTCTGTTGCCAGTGTCCGGAGCCCCCCGCCATGCGCGCAGTGCCTGGCACACACAGCAGGTGCTCAGAATTGCTTGAAAGAATAAATGGGTGAACTCTGCTACCCCATCTCCCGCGAGCCCATCTGTGGGTGCCTCCGACCCGGACTGGGGTGTGTCCCTAGACTTTGGCATCGCTTCCAGGCTGGCAGGAGGCTGTGCTCTTTGGTTTGCCTATCTCGGGCCTGGGGCCCAGCCGCGCGGACGTCGGAACCCACGCCCCGGGCGCGCCGCGCCTTCACGCTGCACCTCCTCGCCTCGGCGCGTCGGCGCTGCTTGCTGCTCCGGCAGGAATTGAGCTTAGACCGTGAGGCCTCCTGTCCCTTCCCGGCGCGGGCGACACAGCCCCGGACCTCAGAGCCCCGCGGGTGAGCGCGGGGAAAGGGAAATGGAGTTGGGGAGGCGCGCGTCCGGCCACGCCCCCTCTGCCTGAGGGTCGCAGCCCTTTAAGAACGACTCCCTTCTTCACCCTGCCGGGAGGGGCGGTGCAGTCACGCCAGGATTGGTCGGTTCGGGTGCGAGTGTTGCTTAGCAGCAGCGAATGGGAGTGGAAGACTCGCGCATGCGCACTGTCGCCTACCTGCGCCCGGGCTGCTGGTGTGACCTGGGCTGGGTCTGCCCGGGGGGCTAAGGGAGCGGACCAGGCGGCGGGTGGCTCGGCGGCGCGGAGGGAGGCTGCTGACTCCCGGAGGCCGCCGTCCGGGAGAGGTGAGGGCTTGCGGGCGGAGGCGGGCGTAGCGGCCCGTTAGCCGACAGCAGGCGGACTCGGTGGGGCGCAGGGCGGGCCCGGAGGTGGAGGCGATTCCGGGCCCGCCCCTCCGTCAGGCCCAGCCTGAGCCCCACCGGGCTCTGCGGGGCTTCCCGGAATCGCCTGTCTCCCCGTCTGGTGCCCGCCGCTCTCGGACTGGGACCCTGCCTGGCGCGCACCTGCAGGACTGTCAGCTGTCAGATGCGCACGGAGCGCCGCTTCCCGTGGGAGGAGATGGGTGTGTCCAAAAGAGAGAGCGGGCCGTTATTTCCTTAATTGCCCACGAAACTCGTGCGGGGAGTATGGTTTAGTTTGAACAGCAGGCTTCCCGTGGCGTGCAGATCTTTGTAAGGTTTGGTTTCCCAGATCGTGGCTGCTGCACTGGACCAGCTTTTCTGAACACCGGGTGGAGGAGGAGGTGGTGTCCGTTGTTAAGTTTAACATCTCGACCTCCAGAGCCAGAGAGAGAAAGCACCCTGTGGGAGGAAATTAGGACTGGAGAAATCAAAGCCACAAAAAGGATATCACCGGTGTCGAAGAGCAATGGGTGACATTTGCGACATGGTCAGGAAAAAAATAAAGTAGTGCAATAAGTAAGGAGCCATGGCGACAAGTGCATCCTAGGCCCCGGTGCCTGCAGACAGATCAGATCTGTGATTAGCTTTGAGTTACCGTGCCCTAGGGGAAGGCATGGCTTTAGAGGAATGGAGTAGCCGTAGTACCAAAGATTGGATTTGAGAAGCCATCCTGTGGTGGAAAGTTTATAGGCTTTCGAGTATTTTGAGTAATAAAATTTGGGTTTGAATCCTGGCTCTCCCCCTTGAGCCTTTTGCAGCTACACTATTCACACCTGTCCCGTGCAGAGTATGCCTGCTTCGTAGTCATGAGCACTAAATAACACGAGCAGTGCAAGAGTTTCTAGCACAGTGCCTGGTGTATAGCATTAGTTGCTATCAAGCTCAGTCCCCTCCTTTCCTTAGCTCTTAAATGATAGTTGACTTCTACCCTCCTCCCCACCCCATCCCACCCCAAGCAAAGTGGAACAGAGGCACCTTCGTGATCTTTTCGAGATTCACTGGGACTCAGTGAGTTCAGTGAGGGTGACGTGACTCAGTTTTGTTTTCTGTATTGTGTATTTGAGGATTAGGCAGTGCGCCTTATGGTGAAAACTTGTGTTTGAATATTTGTGTGCCAAGTGCAACTTGTGTTGCTTGTTTAAATTAACTGTTTTTGCAAAGCCCGGTCATTTCCCTGGGAGTGGGTTAAGGATAAAGGGGAGAGGAAAAATAGAAATAAAAAAAACTTTGGGAACCAGGGCGGCCTCTAGCTAGGCACAACGTTTTTTTGCTGGTAGAAAAGGGATTATCTGCGACAGGAGCTGTTTATAAATAGAGCTGAGAAGAGGATTTAGGAAATAGGGGAGGCAGATTAAAATATTTCATCAAATCTAGTCCTACCTCAGTCTGGGAAGGTCTCATGGAAAGGGTGGATTGGAGACAGGCCTTGATGTGGGTTTGGATACGGGGAGATGAGAAAAGTGGCAGACATCGATGAAGAATAGACGTGACGGCAGTGGTGTGCATCCTGGGGGTTCCCCTTTCCCACAGCTCGCGGGAATGGAGGTGCCAAAAAGGTTACGTGTCTAGCGTTCCTTGGAAGAAAAGCCCACCAGTGTATGAACCTGTTCACATCCCCTCCAAAGCAGGATGTGTGAACCGGGATGTGTGGGTGAGTGGAAGGCCTGTTGTAGCCCGCTGGTGGCGGGGCTGCGGCGCAGATGTGCATGCTGTGCCCAGACAAGCACCTGCAGAGTTACCAGATGGGGCTAAAGCCCAGCCAGGCGCTGTCAGCAGAACTGGCCCAGGCTGCTTCGACCCGGGGAAGTACCTTGCTCTAATTTGCCAAAGGCACCACGAGGGCTCGGGATCTGTTTCCTTTTGTTGCTTAATGGTGTTCATATATCAAGGCCAAATATTGAGTATCTGACTGTAGTACAATTTGCTAAGTGATTTCCGTTAGCCATCTGTAGGAGCTCAGTCATCATCTGGAAGACTGGCTCTGTATCAGAAAATGTGCAGCCATTCAGGAGCACATGCTGAACTCTCGCAGCTCCATCTTTGCCCTCTGCTCTCCCTTTCTACCTCTTTTAGGTTAGAATTCAGCGGTTCTCAACCTGTGGGTCGCGACCCCCTGTGGCGGTCGAACGACCCTTTCACAGGGCTCACCTAAGACCTTCCCGCATATCAGTTATTTACAGTACGATTCGTAACAGTAGCAGCATGACAGTTATGAAGTAGCAATGAAAATAATTTTATGGTTGGTGGGGTCACCACAACATGAGGAACTGTATTTAAAGGGCCAGAAGGTTGAGAACCACTGGGTTAGATGCTTAGGATCCCCAAGCTGCTCAGCACCTACCACCCTGGGTGCCCTGAAATGCACAGGTCCCTGGGCCCCATGCCTGCTGCTTCAGCATCAGACACATCCTGCCCCTTTAGAGTCATCTTGCTACCTGTGTCCCGCTACCCACTGTCATTGCCGTTGCTTCCTGAGCCCTCTTGCCCCTGCCTCCTTGCTTCTCTGTCCCTTCCCACCTCACCCTGTTTGGTTTAATTTTGGAAAAGGAGAGATTCACTAGAGAAAAGAAGAGACACGAAGGGTAATGAAGGGAGGAAAATTGGGAGTGACCGCCATAGAGGCCAGGGAAATAATAATAGAAGCAACATTCGCAATGATAGGGGGTGAGGGTGAAGTGAGGTGTGCATTTCGAGGAGGGGGGGGTCTCTGGCACCTGTCATCTGGTCCTCAGTAACAAGGTGACCTTGCTTCCCCAGGTGTCCTCATGACTTCTCTTGCGGACCATGTCCGTGATCCTCTTTGCCTGTGTGGTAAGGGTGAGGGATGGACTGCCCCTCTCGGCCTCCACTGACTTTTACCACACCCAGGAGTTTCTGGAAATCAGGAGACGGCTCAAGACTTTAGCCTTGCGACTGGCCCAGTATCCAGGTCGAGGTTCCGCACCAGGACGTGACTTCAGTATCCAGTAAGCAAGCATTTGTTCACTTTCCCGGAACATCCGCAAAGCCGGGGCTACTTCTATCATACGTCCGGGTAACGTTATGCAGATCACACGGCATGTTAAAAGGAGGCCTAGCCTGGCCGGTGTGGTTCAGTGGTTGGGTGTCGACCCAGAAGCCGAGAGATCGTGGTTCGATTTCCAATCAGGACATATGCCTGGGTTGTGGGTTCAGTCCCCAGAACGGGATGTGCAGGAGGCAGCTGATGTTTCTCCCTCATCATTGTTTCTCTCTATCCCTCTCCCTTCCTTTCTCTCTAAAAATCAATAAAAATATTAACAGAAAAAAAGTAGATCCAGCATCGGACAGTGGTGGGAGGTTGTGTGTGTGCATAACGGAGTTAAGGGGGCCTTCAGCATGGCTGCACCAACTGCCGCTCCTGTTAGTGGCATCAGGAGACCCGCCTTCAACCAGTTTTCATGCCTTTCGTTTTGGAGATTTTCCTACACTGGATGCAGGGGGTGGAAAAAAAGGGGAAGAGGGAAGAGATACTAGATTAAAATGGCAGGGAAGAAAACGGAGAGTAAGAAAGCCAAAAAAAAAAAAAAAAATTAAGCAAAAAGACTTAAGAGTTATTGCCTTCAGGTTTTGCTTTTTAAATTTTTTAACTTTTTGAAAAATGTTTACATTTAAAATATTTAGTTATGTGCCAGGAGCCTGACAATGAAAAATAAGTCCCTCTCCTCAAGAAGCTTAAAGTAGCCCTGACCGGTTTGGCTCAGTGGATAGAACATCGGCCTGCAGACTCAAGGGTCCCAGGTTCGATTCCAGTCAAGAGCATGTACCTTGGTCGCAGGCACATCCCCAGTGTGGGGTGTGCAGGAGGCAGCTGATCGATGTTTCTCTCTCATCGATGTTTCTGACTTTCTGTCCCTCTCCCTTCCTCTCTGTAAAAAATCAATAAAATATATATTTTTAAAAAAAAGAAGCTTAAAGTATAATGAGGGAACAAGAGAAATATTACTAAATGTGCTACAGAGCCTGATCCTCATGGTTTTCGCCATTTCCTATTCTAGGTTTCAGGGCAAAAAGCCATTGTACGGAGGGATCAGGGCAAGGCAGGTTTTGAAATATCAGAACGGCTGGTTATGGTTGCACACCATTGTTTTCTACCATGCAGGCCTTCTTTCTCTCCCAAGTGCCTTTTGCTCCCTTGAACGGTGAATTTGTAGTTGACCGGATAAGGTGGGATCCTTTTATTGGAATTCAGTCTCAGACTCAGAGAAGCAAAAAGGGGAAGTCCAGGCCCGGCTCCAGGCTCGGTGGTGGAGTCAGGTGAGACGGGATGGGGCCCGAAGAGGGTGCCAGGTGGCAGGCACGCGCAGCTGCCACCCTGCGGTGTGGGCAGTGGGTGCTCAGGAGCAACCCTGAGGCTGCACCCGCGTGCCTGTGACTCCTTCCTCGGGAAGCCTGAAACCGCCTTCCCCGCTGTGCCGTGATAGCCTCAGTCTGTGGGAGCTTCGTGCAGGACCGAAAATCACATGCCTTTTCCCTGTTAGGAAAAAAAAAAAAAAGTCCATGGCTCCCAATGAAACGCTGGGCATTTCAGTTTTTTGAAAGGTGAAGTATAAAATCTACTCGTTTGTCTTTGCATTTAGTAGTCACCATTTTCACAGAGGAAACAGACCTTTTTCCTTGCAGGGGAGCAGTCCCATAGCTTATTTTGTAGTTAAGGAGCTGAATTGCTTTCCTAGGGTTGCCATAACAGATTACCACACACTGCCTTCAAACAACAGAAATGTATTCTCTCCGGGTTCAGGAGGCCAGAAGTCTTAGTCGGGGTGTCAGCAGGGCGTGCTCTCTCTCAGGCCCTAAGGAAGAATCCTTCCCGCGCCTCTCTAGCACCTTCTGGTGGTTGCCAGCAGTCATCGTCACTCGTCTTGCAGAAACTTCATGCACTTTCTGCCCCAGTGACCACCTGGGCTTCTCCCTTCTGTCTCTGTGAGCAGGTTTCACATCAGTCGTTGGATGAAGGCCACCCTACCCCATTACGCCTTAATCCATTATGACCCCGTTTTGTCTGGATTACTGCTACAAAGGCCATTTCCAAATAAGGTCATATGCAATGGTACTAGGAGTTAGGACTTCAATATATATATATTTTTAGGGAGGAACACAATTCAGCCCATAAATAGGGACCCTCTTTCAAGTAGGAACACCTTCAGCCTAGAGACTTAGGCTCTGCTGGAAAGTTCCTTATGCGAGGAGGGTGTCATTCTTGTTTAAAAATTGAAGACGTTTTTATATAGACTTCCAAGTACAAAAAGTTGGTAGATAATATAACCTAAAAACGCTTCTGCCAGAAACACCGAGGAATGTGGGTGTATTTACTCATTTACATGTATAAATTTTTTAAAAATATTTTTATTGGTTTCAGAGAGGAAGGGAGAGGGAGAGAGAGATAGAAACATCAATGATGAGAGAGAATCATTGATTGACTGCCTTCTGCACATCCCCCACTGGGGATCGAGCCCGGAACCCGGGCATGTGCCCTTGACCAGAATCGGACCCAGGGCCCTTCAGTTCGCAGGCCGACGCTCTACCACTGAGCCAGACCAGCGGAGGATGTGTATATATATTAAATGTATAGCTGAGCTTGAAAGAAAGAAATCCCCAGGTGCCAGAAATGCAGGGGGAACAGAATGTCCACCTGAGCAGTGTGTGAGCTGGCACTGAGCCCCCTGGGTAAACAGTCACAGTGAACTCAGGGTTACATTTCTGCATCATAAAGGGAGAGGCCTTTGAGCGTATGTAAAGTGAGGGACTGGAATAAGACCCATGCATAAAGACAGGGTTCTTGTCAGGGTTGCAACCCTCGAGCAATGATAGGGGAGAAATGGTCTCCTCACCAATATGAGGGTAACTCATCTCTCTTTGGCTTTGAATGGGAAGAAAAGATGAACTCTCACCTAAGAAATGGAAACCCTGCCCTCGCGCCTTGTGTCAGATTAGAGTCTGAGTTTATACCTTTTTGTTTTGTTTTGTTTGTTAATCCTCACTCAGTGGAGGATAAAAATCACTCCGTTGATTTTTAGAGAGAGCAGAAAGGAGGGGAAGAGACAGAGAGAAACATTGACATGAGAGAGACACATCGATTGGTTGCCTCCCACATGCGCCCCCACCAGGCTGGGGATGCAGCCTGCAACTGGTACGTGCCCTTGACCGGAAACGAACCCTGGACCTTTCAGTCTGTAGGCCGACACTCTATCCACTGAGCCAAACCAGCTAGGGCTGAGTTTATACTTTATACTCCCCACAGGCTAGGAATTCCTAAGCCAAGGCTCAGATATCAGCGTCGGTTCCAAACTGATGACATGGGAGCATCGGGCCAAGGCAAATCCAGACCCTTGGGAAGAGTGCGCCTCAAGTCAGGCCTCATGGGCAGGAGAAAACGGGCGCCACAGTGAGGAGCCGTCAGCGACAGTGACAAGCACTGGAGGAGAAGGGCCCACAACGAGTGGGAGTCAGTAGGCAACACAGAAAGGGGAAGTAGAGTCCCCAGAACGTGAAGTAATAGCGTGACGGCCTGAAAGGAGTAGGTGTCATTTCAGGTGCCCGTCTGATTCAGTGTTAGAACTCCTTCTGATGTAGATTAAAAAAGAGAAAATCATTTTCCTCTAAGATGCAGAGAAGTCTGAGGCTACTTCCCTCCCATGGAACATGCACCTTCAGGTATGAATAATGGCAGGTGCCGCTATACACTTCAGAGGAAGTATAAGAAAGGCGCAGACCCAGGTAGGTCTAGCTGAGGACACATCTGTGCCAACCAGCATGTCCAGAGCGGAGGCGAGGTTGTGTCTGGGTGGGGGGCGGGGGGCAGTCCATGGGTCTGCTCCTGCTAACGTAGATGTCGCCCTTTTGTTTCAGCTTCTCTTCTTCAGGGGATGTGGCCTGCATGGCTATCTGCTCCCACCGATGCCCAGCAGCCATGGCCTTCTGCTTCCTGGAGACCCTGTGGTGGGAATTCACAGCTTCCTATGACACCACCTGCATTGGCCTGGCCTCCAGGCCATATGCCTTCCTGGAATTTGGTGTGTTACCTCTTTAGTATTTACTGTTCTCACTCATGGCGGGTGTAGATTTGTAGTTTAGATTTGGCTTTGACCCTCAAGGAAAGTCATTGGAGGTGTGGTAAGTTATCACTGGAACAGCCATCTCTATTTTAAATAAATTTTATTAATTTTTACAGAGAGGAAGGGAGAGGGATAGAGAGTTAGAAACATCGATGAGAGGGAAACATCGATCAGCTGCTTCCTGAACACTCCCCACTGGGGGGTTGTGTCTACAACCAAGGTACATGCCCTTGACCGGAATCGAACCCGGGACCTTTGAGTCCGCAGGCTCTATCCACTGAACCAAACCGGCTAGGGCGAGGCCTGGAAACTTCGAGGTTTGTCACCTCTGGCTTGTCATCTCTCCAGAGCCTTGGGGCAGCTGGAGGGATGGTGAGAACTGTACGGGTCAGTCACCACAGCCCTCGCGAGTGGGGTCAGCAAGCTGTGGCCCACGGGCCAAAAACTTGGCAATAAATCAGAACTAACACAAATCAAAGAATTAAAACCAATGCCTTTCAAATATATAATCCTAGTTGGCACAGCACATTCACGTTCATGTGTAATTTTTTTCTCACGTGCCTTTTCCTGAGATAACCAGGTTGAGAATAACCATCCCCATTTTTTAAGCTTAGAAATATTCGGTGAGTTGTTAGGATTATGCTGTCACAAGTGGCTGAGCTACGAATCCAGTCCTCGTCCCCTGACCCCCTTGTCACTGAGGTGCATCTCCGTCACTCTGCACCGGAGAGACTGATGTGGCTGGTCATGCTATGGGGGGGGCGTCCTTTGACCTTTTTGTATAACTCGACACTCTTGAGAGTCTGGCTGACATTAGCCTGATTGGAAATGGAAAGTTCACTTTGTATGTATTGTCTTATAAAACCCCCTGTGAGGAAAATGCTCAACTCGGGGTGCTCTCTCGTTGCAGACAGTATCATTCAGAAAGTGAAGTGGCATTTTAACTATGTGAGTTCCGCTCAGATGGGGAGCAGCTTAGAAAAGATTCAGGAGGAGCTGGAGTTCCAGCCTCCAGCGGTTCTCACTCTGGAGGACCCAGACGTGGCAAACGGGGTGATGAGCAGTCACACGCAGAGGCCCTTGGAGCCTGGTGAGTGGCCTGCTGTTCTCTGAGGTTGCTGAAGGGGAGGGGACATTATGTATTTCAAAGGGACATGGACTTCTTTCCCTAGATCCATTCTGCCTATCATTTCTTGCCCTCCCCCTTCTAACTACAGCAACCTGTCATTCATTTATTTCTTTTCACGTAGACACTTACTATCTTTCCTTTTCATTGTGAAGCTCCTAATGTCCGAATGGAACCAGTGACAGCCCTGGGTGTCCTCTCCCTCGTCCTCAACATCATGTGCGCAGCTCTGAACCTCGTCCGTGGCATTCACCTCGCAGAGCATTCTTTCCAGGTAACCTTTTCTTTCCAGATTAAATGGAAGGACATGTGGTGGAGGAAACTGACAACCTTATAACTGGAACACACATTTTATTTATAAGGTTATTATGTACTAAGGCCTTAAAATTCAAATAAAATTTTTATTTCTAATTTTATTCTTTGTAGCAAGGTGAACAAATATGCAACGTGTTCTTTCGTATCATTTTTCTAAGAAGCCAAAGGGGCCTTTGGGATACTGGTGACCAACGGACAACTTGGTACAAGGGAGTCCGGCCCCCGTGGCCCTTGGGACCCCAGGAGTCACTACAGGCTGTGTTGTCCATGCTGGGCAAAAGTTTGAGTCTAGACTGATGGATATCATGCAGATCCCCCTTCTCGGTGTCCTTGTCAAGAACTGTCATCAGGAAGTTGACTTTCCAGCCTGCTCCTCTCAAAGCACCTTTCTAGTCTGATGTTTCTAAATACTGTTTTTAAATTTTGAAATATTTCAAACACTTTATAAGAGTCTAGAATCATCATGAGCATAAGCAGGTATTACTTTCAAAGATAGAGCCACAGTGCTCATGCCCATGTGCAGGATGGCTGAAGTCGGGGGCATGGCTGCTGTTGAGTCTCAGGGCCCTCACACAGGCCGGCCCGTTGGGGGAATGGCAGCAGGCCTGTGCTACAAGAGCGGTGGATGCCTGTTACCGCATCCTGTCTCTGGCCGAGTGTGGTGTGGTTCCCACTCCTGTTGTTTATGATGACTCACAATGTCTGTTCATGCCAGAACCGGTGCTTGGCCAACGCGATGATTGAGACACAGTCCCTGCCTCATGGGCACAGAGCAGAGTATGGTGATGTCGCAGAGGAGGGGCAGAATCTGGGCATGGGAGGAATTAAAGAAAGCTTGGTATTGGCAGATGGGGAGGATTTTGAGGGGTGGTGAGGTTGTTGGGGGCATTTCAGGTTGAGGGCTTAGCACAGATGCGTGGGGAGGGTGCACAGCGTGTGTGCCCAGGTCACTGAAGACGATTGCATATAAACCCCTGGTTGATACATAAACAGGGCCTCGTGTCTCCCCAGCCAGGGCTGTGTGCTGTCAGCCATGCCAGTCCGGGCAGTGTTTCCTTTCACCCCAATAATTCCTTTTCTGTGTTCCTCCCATTTCTTTCAGGTCACCCAGGAGGAACTTGGGAATATCCTGGCTTTCCTCATTCCTTTCGTAGCCTGCATTTTCCAGGTGAGTGCAGTGTTGATAGTGTGCCGAGTGGGTCAAACCCACGGCCTTGTTTTGTTCTTTGACTGGAACCATCAGCACGTTTCTAATTTTGTCCCACCAAGGCCTTGGTTCGGCCCATCCTGCCCAAACCTCTCATTTAGCAGAATGAGAACTTCGGCCTCAGCGAGGGAACGCTGGGCCACACGGCCTTCCATGGTGTCAGGCAGAGAGCAGGGACGGGGCCGCGCCTCCGGGGAGGGAGGGATGCGATGGCAGGGGCTGGGCTGGGCCTGCCTGGCTGCGGTAGGGCCTTGCCTCCTGCTTGTTGTTGGAAAACCCAAGCGCAGAAACGTCCTTCTGCAGAGGTCACGGCTGTGGCTGCCTCTGTGTTGTTAAAACAAGGAGAGGTTAAAACGTATTTTAAATAGTAGCACTGCCCTAGCGGTTTGGCTCCGTGAATAGAGTGTCAGCCTGCAGACTGAAAGGTCCCAGGTTTGATTCCGGTCAAGGGCACATACTCAGGTTGTGGGCTCAGTCCCCAGTGGGGGGCATGCAGGAGGCAGCCGATCAGTGACTCTCTCATCATTGATGTTCCTCTCTCTCCCTCTCCTTTCTTCTCTGAAATCAGTAAAAATATATTAAAAAATAGTAGTGCTCTCACTCAAATCTGCCCTTAGGGAATGAAACAAAAATTATAACATCAGAGAGCCTTGATTATTACTTAGTTATTTTCAGATAAGATGCATATGTAAGGGGTGGAGTAAAAAGGAGCTTTTGAATCTCCAAAAGCAGAGTTAATTCTAGTAAAAACCTGACGGTGATCTCTTTACTTGTCCTCCACTGGGCTAGGATTTAATACTTTCTCATCTTTAAGGTTTGGTTTGTTGTTGTTTTTTAATTAAAATTTCTATTCTTAGGGCACTTCCTCTCTCTTCCATACCCTAAATGGTGTATTTTTAAAAATAATTTCATGATTGTGCAAAAAGAAATTTTCAGCTCCAAATGGAAAGTGCCCTCAAATTTTAGAAACAGGTCTTGGAAACCATGTGTGTTGGCCTGTGGACAGTTTGTCCTCCCCACCTCCCCCCAGTCCTGCAGCTGCCTTCTCATTTGTTAGCTCTTTCCATGGGGATCTCTCCCTCCCCCTGAGCTGAGCCTTGGTCAGATTGCCCTGTGTTTTGAGAATGTACTTCTTCTTCTTTTTTAGCATCAAAGCAAAAGGCTGTTTTCACCTATTGCAGAACACGAACAGCCTCTTTTCCATATCCGTCCCTCTCCTGGCAGAGACCTTCCCATCTCCCACAGGAGATGCTTTTGAGGATGTGATAAGAGAGCTGTCTCAGGGCAGCAGACCCTGTGGACCTGTAACTCAGGAAACGCTAAACTGTGAAAAGCATAGCTCCTCTCGCCGCCTTTCTCCCCTGCCATGAGCCCTTGAGGGAAACTGTCACTGGCTTGTCCGGTGTCCTGGCCTGGCTGGCTGCCCCTGACCCCATCTCTTCCTCCTCTGCACTTCCCTCCGTATTTCCTAAACTTCTCTCAGGAGTGCGATGTTCTGATTCCTCCTGTGGAATCTGTTTCACTTTCCTTCTCTCTTCCAAATCTCCACTTCGCGCGGCAGCGATGAACAGCGACTCGCCTCCTTGTGGTGAATTCAGGGCAGTAAGCTAATGCGTGTGAAATGACGCCGCTTGGCATGTGTGAGAAGTGAGCCTCCCCCCCCTGCTGTCGTTTCAGTGTTACCTGTACCTGGTCTACAGTCCGGCCAGGACCACGAAGGTGGTGCTGATGCTGCTCTTTATCTGCCTGGGCAACGTGTACCTGCACGGGCTGAGGAACCTCTGGCAGATCCTCTTCCACGTGGGAGTGGCTTTCCTGTCTTCGCACCAGATACTGTCGCGGCAGCTCCAGGAGAAGCCGTCGGACTATGGCGTGTGAGGAACGGGCCCCTCGTTTTTCACATGAGGGTCATCTGTGTTTCCCTTTTGGGTTCTCGGCGTCATCTCCAGTTTCCATCCTTGAAGTTCATTTTGACCAGACTGGACTGAGGGAGATTGGGGACTTGTGACAGGTGCAGTAAAGGCACGAGGTCGCTCGATGCCCGGGCCCGGTTTTGAGCTGAGCGTTACTGCCGGCTCCCCCGTTCCGCACGTTTACCTAGGACAGCAGACGCTGGGCTCAATTCAGACCGAGCGGATTGGAAGCCCAGAAGGGAATTCTTTTGGTCTTTTAAACCGAATGATGCAAGAAACCACTAGATTCAGTAGTGCTAGTTTTAGCGATAGGCAGTTGTCTCTGAGGAACCGTGTTCAAATACATATTGGCGTTTCAGTCTCCATGTGATTGATTAGGTGTTTTTGAGGGTCAGTACAGGGTGATTAAAAACTTAAAAATATGGCTCGTGAATTAAGCAAGATGAAATTTGTTTACATTTTTGATAACGTAGGATAGTTATCAGTATGATACTTTTAGAACATTAAATATATTTTGGATATAAATTGAACTTACCTACATTTAGGGTAAGGACAGACTTAAGCTGAGAAAATGGTTAAGAAAGCTCAGTTTATTTAATTTATAAATATAACCTGGTATGGTGGTGGGACAGTGTGGGCACGACAGTGTTTTGTATGTATTTGCAGGGCATATCTGAATATTTTGAAAGTTAGTTGAGCAAGATCCCTTGCTGTGGGTCGGGAACTGGAGCAGGGGAGCCACAGGCGCATTTACGGACGCCAGTGGGAGAGGCTGCTGCCGTCTGCCTTGCACGTGGCAGCTGGGCCTGTCATTTTAATGATGAACACTTGACTCCGAGAACCTTTTCCCAGAAGACCTCCCAAATTAACCACTCCTCTCCACCTTTCCCAGTCATCTTAATTGGGTTCAAGGGCCGCATTTTTTATGAATACGAGTTAAGTAGGTGTTAACTTTTTAAAAGCTTTACAAATATATAATTAACCCTGTGCTCGGAAAAGCTTTTCTTTTTTTTTCTTCTTTTTTTTAGATATATTTTATTAATTTTTTACAGAGAGAGAGGGAGAGGAATAGAGAGTTAGAAACATCCATGAGAGAGAAACATCGATCAGCTGCCTCCTGCACACCCCCGACTGGGGATGTGCCCGCAACCAAGGCACATGCCCTTGACTGGAATCGAACCTGGGACCCTTCAGTCCGTAGGCTGACGCTCTATCCACTGAGCCAAACCGGCCAGGGCGGAAAAGCTTTTCTTTATCTCACTGTCGAAATACTGATTGATCATAGTTTCCCAAAACGTGGCTCTGAGTCAGATCTTTGCTTGTCCAGTACCATTCAGGAGCCAGTTCGGAAGCTTGCCCCTAGATTGCTGTTGGTAGAAGTCTGGGATCCACATAGCTCAACCACAACTGTACGGAGTACTTTGAGTGGAATCATGTAGTCTTGATAAATTAAGAAAATCCTATCTTGATAGTGTTTATAAGTTGAAAAGCAGTGCGAGAGGTATTGCGCACAGGAAGAAGCAGGGGTGTTGTTTCAGTGGACTCGGCCGCCTTTGGCTATTCCTCGTGGTGTGTTCTTACTGAGCTACCTTGGTGTCACTTTAAGAAAAACAAGTGTACGTAGCTGGGAACTGATGGGGAAATGTTGCCAGAGTGATTTTATTTTCTTATAATGGAATTTTCTATTTTTACTCAAATAAAATATCTGGATAAGAAAGTCCTACTGGCAACACTCTCGGATGGAAACTTCAGAGTTGTCTCTGTATTGATTTTGGATCTGCATGATTCTGGCACATCCAGCAGGTGAATGTCCAGGCTTTCTGGGGGATCGCTTTGAGGAGATGGTGAAATAGGGTGGGAAGCCAAGGAGGCGAGACAGATCCTTCTGTGGTAGAAGCACAAAGAAGCTGCAAAGTTGATAGAACAGCTTATGAATGACTTGTTTCTTCCCGAGCCCGTGGGCTTGCCCTGCAGCCCTGTGAGCCTCCGAGCCTGTGACTCACACCCAGCGCGCATTGCGGACTGTGCTGAGGGCTCCGAGTGGGAGACAGCATCTTGTTCCCAGCCCGGGGAACTACCCTAGACTAGCCCCCTAGGATGGGCCTCAACTTGCCCAGCCGGCGCTGTGCTCCCTGCACTAGCCGCCATGCTCTCCACGCCTGGGCGACTGTGGTCTTGGGGTTTGAGGTTTCCTTTTGCAAGTTGAAGGGAGAAGAGGATCAGCCAAGCAGCACACACACATGACCACGTGAACACTGTTTAGCTGAAATCCAGCTGAGAGGCCTCAGTCCATTGAGGGAGAAACTGATGGGAAAGAAGGACTTGAGATTTCGTCCAAGGGAAATCCCAGCTCAGGGGTGACTTGGTCCAGGCCTGAAGTTTTGAGGCCCCCCCCCCTTCCCCGCCCGTGTCATCCTCGTTGCCAGAAAGCTGGCTGCACGTGGCCGTGGTTACTCTTGCTCCACCGCGGAGCCGGAGTCGGGCCGTTCCGCTACCTTCGTTTTCCCAGTGGTTAAAGGCCACCCGCCCCACCCACCTCACAGGGTGAGGTCTGGGACCAGATGAAAATGAAACCTTAAAAGTGCCTTCAGGTATCAGACGCTGCATGATCTGGAGCGTCAGAGTATTGTGTCCTGGCAGGAATGTGGCTCGGGCTCCGGAGCAGGGTTTCCCCTTCCCCTGGGATGCCGTGCGGGAGGCACAGGGCTCTGGTTGCTTTCTGTGCCCCAGGCGAGCCTGGCTGTGACCAGGACCGTTCCGGGCGGTCCTTTTCCTGAGTGGAGGTAGTCGGCACCTTTGAGGTGGGATTCCCTCTGGTACTAGAGGTCCCACTGCCTGTAGCAGGAGAAATGTGAATGCTTTTTGACAGGCATCATGAGTCAGGACCTGACATTTTAAAGGTCTCTGAGGCCTGGGAGAAGGGTGTTTGGAGGCATGCTGAAACGAAAAGTTTTAATCATTATTTCATCATTTCTATCAACCTCACCTTGAGCTCCATTCTTTTCCCAGATGCCCTTCTCCAGCCCTCCCCTCCTCTCTCCACCTCTGTCCCACACTCCAGCCCTGGCCTCAGAGGTGGACACTGGACCCTGGAGGGATGGGAAAGGCACCGTTCAGGAGCTTCAGAGAGGGGGCAGGCTGTGTACCCCAAGGAGCGTCAGCACACTCCTCGGAGGGAAGCATCGCTTCAGTGGTCGGCACTGCTTAGATGACCACCAGCCAGGCTGGCTGTTTGGGGCGTGGGAAGCAGGGGTGGGGGATCAGAGCTGGGAGCGCTCTGTCTGCTGGCAGACGGCAGCTGCCCCATGGCATGTGGGGGCTGTGGATTGCACCCCCATCCAGGGCTGCCATTGGTCGTTCCTGGAGGACAGGTGGCCCTCAGAGAGCCCGCTGCTGGCTCAGCCAACACAGGAGAGGCCTGAGCACCGGCAGGGACGGGGGCCTTGGCTGCCACCAGACGTGCGCCCTGCTCTGACGGTCACATTCCATTGTTCCTGCACGGAGTCCTGCCCAGGTGCCGGGGAGCTCCGCCTGTGCCCTGAGTGTTCATAGAGGAGGAGCAGGGTGCCCTTGAGGGGTGAGGCTGGGGATGGAGCGTGCGGCCAGCTTGGCTCTGACATGCGGACACCACTGTGGGTGAGTCACTGCCCGCCGGCCCCAGTGTCCTCATCCGGGAGATGTGACAACCTCAGCCTCTCCCCTGGCGTGCTCTCCCAAGGACAAAAGCGCAGTGGAGGAGAATGCTGGGGGGACACATCCCTCGTGTGCAGGAGGACGGCTCTGAGTTCAGCCACTGCACAGAGATTCCTGTGCCTGTTTCAGGTGGCGCAGCACAGCCCTGTCCTCCGGCCTTTACAAAAAGGGGGCATTTTATGGAACTGCCATGCGAATGGCCTCATTCTCCACCCCAGAAAGGCAGCGACCTCTCTTCCGCCCCCTGGACCTGCCCCCTGCCTTCCAGGCTCAGAGCCCGTGGCACCACGGGTGTTGGATCCTCCAGGATCCAGGGCGGGGCAGGATCTGCTGGTCGTGGTTTGGGGGGCCCGTCTACAGAGCCAGGGACCAAACCTCAGGGCCTGTCCCCAAACGAGGAGCACTCTGCGCTTCCCATGTGGGAGCAGTGATGTCAGATTCTGTTGCTGGGGCAACGTCATTGGCAGGGAACCTGTGGAAACAGGCTTGTCAGTAAAATCTGGGAATGGCCGGATATGGACACATCTGGCT
Source organism: Murina feae (assembly GCA_004026665.1). Classification (NCBI taxonomy): domain Eukaryota; kingdom Metazoa; phylum Chordata; class Mammalia; order Chiroptera; family Vespertilionidae; genus Murina; species Murina feae. The sequence goes on from PVJC01004915.1 coordinate 54,898, forward strand.
GTGTGTACCGACGGTGGGGCTGTTGCCCACAAAGCGCCTTTTATTTAGGGTAAACTTACCAAACGCATTCTGTTCCTCAAACCTGTGCTTGGTACACGTGACCTTCTCTGCCCTTCACGCCTGTGTGATTCTGGGGTTGCTTCCGCAGGAGGTTTAATGCGTTCTTCCCATGACCCCCGGGATTCTGTTTTGTTTAATGGACTTTTCTATCAGGAACGTAAACAATTGAGGCTGACTGAGCCGGGGCAACCACTTCACATATTCCTTTTGAATGCTTGCTGCTTCCATGTAATAACAAAGATCTATTTTGACCAAATGATGGGTACTTTTAACAAACTCCCGCCCCGTGGTGAAGCCTACACTCGTGTTCATGTATGTGGAGACTGTTTCTGGCATTATATACTGTGTATATGTACATTAAGTGAGGTGGCTTTAGGTGTGGGGGGGGGGAGAATAAATCCAAGGTGCTTATTAACTTGTGTGTCTGTATTTGTGTGAAAGACTCTGAGTTACGAGTCTACTTTCCTGGGCCTGGCGTAATGGAGGGGGGTGAGTTGTGAGGAGGAAAATCCAGGTCCTCTTGTCCAGTGGAGTCTAGACAGGTGCAAGGACCCCAAGAGTGTTCAGCACTAACCTTGGGCTCTGGCTGCAGAAAGACCTTGGAACACCAGAATAGCAGTCTCAGTGCTGCCCTGGGGGCTGGGAGGCCTGCCTTCCTGCAGGCGCTGTCCCTGCCTTACAGCCCCCCCCCACCCCCCCCACCCCCCCGCCCTGGGCTCTGGGCTCCTGCCTGCTCCGAGGGTGATGGTGAGAGTTATCTCCCAAGACTAGCCCCATCTCGAGATGGCCACCAGGAGGTGCAGCGGCAGCCAGTCTTCAGGACTGGGCCCTTGTGTGGAGGTCCTCGTGGGCAGCTGATGAAATTCCCAGAAAGGAAACAAAGCGCCAGCCTCTCCTGATCACGCTCCTAACACGTGGGGAAACGCACGCTCCGAGCTTCCCTCCGCCATCTGTCCTGCACGGAATCTTTCAGAGGAGGGCAAAGGTGTCCAAAATAAACATCTGAGTTTTTGAGTTCTGAGGTTCGGAGTTGGCAGAGCCTTTCGATACCGTCTGGTTCAACCCCCTCGTCGTTGCGCTGGTTGGGGAAGTTGAGGCCCATCCTAGGGAGCCAGTCTAGTGTAGCCCCGAGCTCCTTCCCCGGGGCTGGGAACAAGGTGCTGTCTCCTACTTGGCAGCACCCACACAGAAAAAGCGATCTTGGCCCATATAGGGTGCCCTTTCTGCACCAGGAGGGCTGGCTTTTCAGCGGTGAGAGCATCAGCGCACAGACTGATCCCAGGTTCAATTCGGATCAGGGCATGTACCTCAGTTGCAAGCTTGATCCCTGGCAATGGTTGGGGCCTATGCCGGAGGCAACCAATCAGTGTCTCTGTTTCTTCCCCTCTCTTCTACCCGCTCTAAAAATGAATGGAAAAAATATCCTCGGGTGAGGGTTAAAACAACAACAAGAAAAAGAAGAGGTTAGGACACGTACACGTACAGAGAGAAGAGCGTGGGAAAACACAGGGAGAAGGTGGCCGTCTGCAAGCCAAGGAGAGAGGCCTCTGGAGAAGCCAACCTGCCAACATCTTGGTCTCTGACTTCTAGCCTCCAGGGCTGTGAGAAAATAAATTCCTATTCTTCAGTCCACCCCGTCTGTGGTCCTTTGTTATGGCGGCTCAGGCTGATGATACAGCTGCTACCCAAAGGTAGTTGTGTACATGCCTTTTGGAACTTCACTCCTGGTGAACTTACATCCCTGTCAAATTCTTACACAGATTCTTAAGGGGACATGTATGAAGATAAGTGTTTCCCGAAGCATCATTTGTGTTGGCAGAAAGCATCTGTGTGCCTATCATGGACACATAGTGTGTACCACGCAACAGGCAGAAGTGCCAGGTTTATGTGTAACATAGGATGTGGATGGAGCTTCAAAACAGAACTGAGTGAAAATAACATGTATATGATTAGATGTACTGCACACAAAATAATAAAATATTTTGTAAGAATGTATTTAAAAAGAGACACATTCAGCCCAGCGGGAGTGACTCGGTTGAGTGCTGATTCATGCTCCGAAAGGTTGCGGGTTTGATTCCTGATCAGGGCACATACCTGGGTTGCAGATTCCATCCCAGGTCGGGGCACATGTACGGAAGGCAATCGAACAATGTTTCTTTCTCACATCAATGTTCCTCTCTCTCTCTCTCTCTCTCTCCCCCTCCCTCATATTCCCTCCCCACTTCCTCTCTCTAAGCATGTCCTCAGGTGGGGATTGAAAAATAAATAAATAAAAATAAAAATACACATGTGTAATGCATTTGAACGGTTGCCTACACAGGACCAAGAGCATGGGAGTTAGGTCTAGAGATGATGAGGAATTTAAAAAATAATAAAAGAGGGTCAGCGGTCTGTCAGTTCCTAAGGGCCCTGGGAGAAGCCAGGGGCCTGCATTGCCCCTGGAGAGCTTGCCCTGGGTGTGCCCAGGCCTGCCAACTCCATAAGGCCAAGAAGGCCTGCTTTGGGGGCCTCTACACCCTCCATGCTACCAGAGTGTTTGCGCCTCCAGGGCTGCTTCAGCGGTGCCTGGGATGGGAACCGAAGCCCAGGACAGGGCTGTAGTGTTTAGGGAGGGCTTCTGGAAGCCGGGGGGCAGGGAGAGCAGGGAGGAGGGGACTCCAGAGGGAAAAGCAGGCGGGTGGGAGCTGGCCCTGGCCACTGGGGACTTGCTCCTTCCAAGATTGAGGCTGTCTGACAAGTAGTTTCCTGGCGGAGACTCTTTCCCACGTGAGGCCGCGAGTTGATGGCCTCTCACAGGGATTGGGAGCACAGCTGCAAGGGGATGGAGGTGCCCCGAGGCCAGGACTTCTTCCCGCCCCAGAAATAGCCTGTTCTGGCCCCACAGCCAAGTGAGCCTGGGGAAGCAAAGCCTGGAAGGGGTGAAGGGACCAGGACTACCACTAACCCAAGCCGTTGTTCCAGGCACATTCTCTGAGGCTCCAGGGATCAGAGCAGGGGCCAGGGGCAAGGGACACGGGCCGGCTCGGGGATGAACTTGCTCGCAGGGCTCTGCCCTGAAGGTGCGCAGGCAGAGCTATGCTGTGTGGGATGGCGCCTTGGAACACGCTGTCCCCACCTCGAGGACATTGTCGCATCCGGGATGCCGGTGCCCTCGGGGCATCTGCCCATCTCCCGGAGTGGCTCCTGTGTGTCCATCCCACAGGCGAGCCCGACGCCAGTCGCAGGAAACAGCCTGTGCCAGCTCCCATTTGAAGAGTAAATATTAGTTTTTTCAAGAGCTGCCTGTTCTCTATCACTTGGCACTGAGGACACTGAGATGGGAGGTGGGGGGACCTCTTGGTCCCCACCCACACCCAGATGGAGTCTGTGGGCCCATGTCACGGCTGCGATGGAGGGGGCCCAAGAAACAGGGCTCCCCATGTGCAGGCGGGCATCCCCTGCCAATCGCCTGAGCTCTGGAGTCCCTAGGGGAGAGGCAGACACACTGAGGCCACCAGCCCCTAGCGCGGAGGTGTGCTCACAGGCTGTCCGGGCTGCTGCTGCTGCAGGGGCAGGGGCCTGCACATTCTGACCTGGCTCTCCGGGTGTCTGAGCCCCAGCTCTGACGTACATGGTTTAAAATCCTGATTGCTCTGGCCAGTGTGGCTCGGTTGGTTGAGCATCATCCCAAGCACCGAAAGGTTGCCGGTTCGATTATGGTCAGGGCATATGCAAGAGGCAGTCAATCCTTTTTCTGCTTACTCATAGATGTTTCTGTCTCCTTCTCCCTTCCTCTTTCTCTAAAAATCAATAAACAGTATTTTTTTAAAATTAAATCATCTCATTATTAGGAAGTGGGGATGACCTGCTCCTGCTCCACTGTCCCACCTTTGGGGAGGTTTCCTGTGACCAACCCTTTAACCTAGCCCCGCAATCCTGCTTGCTTGCTGCTATCATTTTTCGAGTTTATTACAGGTCAGCTCTGGGAGGCAGGGCCTCTGCCTCGTGTCCTCAGCGCTGGGAACTCTGCACACAGTTTAGCGCTCAGGAACTTTTTGCCGCACAGTGTGATGGTGTTAATACTTGGAAAATATTAAACAGATAGAGTCCTCTTCCCCTAGCCTTGCAGTTATATTCCTCTGAAGCCCCTGCACCGTGATGAGCCTGGGAAGGGCGGGGCCTCAGGCACAGGAGGGAGGAGGCAGCTGTGGGCCTGCTGGGACTCAGCGATGCTGGGCCCTTGGGGAGCTGAGCAAGGGAGGCACTCGCCTCGGGGTGCACAGTTTAAGGAGGTGGTGCAGAACTCAGTCATCGGGATAACTTACATTTAAAAAAATCAAAACAAAGGCAAAAGCACACGACTAACGAGGTATCAAGGTTTTTAAAGAAAGAGACCAAAGAATCAGCATTGCCAATTCAGTCTGCTCTGCCAGGTGTCCACACAGGGCGCACCCAGTGTCCCTCCGCTGGGACTGTCCACACACTGAAGCTGGGCTCTGGGGTGTTGAGAACTGGGTTCGAGGCCGGGCTCTACCAATGATTTTCTGGGGATCCAAGCAAGTCCCTTTCCTTCTCTCTGGACTCTGGTTACCCGTCTGTCCTGCGTGGGGGCTGGGGCACTGCCAGGATGACCCGACCTGCTCATCGCCATGGCCTACTGAGGTGACTGTCCCCCTTCCTGGGAGGCTGTGTCTCCAGGGCCATTGCCTCCCAGCTATTAATATCTCAGCCATCCAGGCCTGATCAGGGTGTTTAATGACTGCCAGCTGTGGCTCCGGCCCCCTCCCCCTGGAGAGATAAGAGCAGTTCCTGTTCCCACATAGAGGCAAGCAGGGTCATTGCTCATTAAAACAGGCTCTGGGTGAGTGGTGGGAAATGGGGGGGAGAGGGGAGGAAGGGGGATGGCACTTCACCATCCTGGCCCCTCACACCAGCTGGTGCCTGGGGACAGACTCCCTGCGCACCTCTTCCCGAGGGGGCTGCCCTGATCTTCCCCCCACCCCCCAACCCCATGCCTGGCCCTGTTGATTTAGATTCCGATTCCAACATCCTTGGGGCTTCTCCCCAGGTGTCCCACAGACATTACATTCAGCATGTCCCAAACCACCAGGTCGTCATCCTTCTAAACCCGTTCCCCCCCCTCCCCATCCCCCTTCCTCACCTGGATGACGGACTGGCGACTTTTCCCAGACCTGCCCACCCTCTTCCTCTGGGCCTCACTGAAGACGCCTGCACTGGGCTCCTGCTGCAAAGAGGCCCCAGCAGCTGCTCACTTGGACTCAGGTGTTCCTTGCGCTCATCATACTCCCTTGGGACCCACGGACTCCTACCTAGCTCTCAGAGATGTCATCTGCCGATGTCACCTCACCTGGGAAGCTGCTTCCCATCCATTCTGATGGCAGACTGGCTGCCCTCCTTGGAGTGGCAGGAACCAGCCACATGTCACCCTCTGCCGTCAAGGTGACTGGTGGTCCTCTCCCCCAGGATGGTGGGAGACTCTTTGCCCTTGTCTTCCCAGGAGGTGACCCCCTGAGTTAACTGGCTTTTGCCTACAAGGACTGGGTCAGGGCTTGGTCAAGGGCGAGGGCCGAGCCTGTGGGGAACCCAGCTGGGGTCTGTGTGCCACTGTGGTCAGGGGCCCGGGTCCAAGGGCCAGGCTCTGGTCTCCTGGATTCCTGGCATCACCAGGCCTGTAGCCTCCCCATCTCCTCCTCTTCTATCTCACTCTGAAACGGAGCTGAGGTGAGAGAGGCCTGTTCCTGGTGTCTGGCCTCCCAGGTTTCTGGGGCCCTAAAGCCAACCTTGGGGAAGTCCTTGAGGTACCCACCAGGTGGCGATGGAGATGAGCTGGTCTGGCTTGATAAGTGCCCTGCAAGGCAGGAGGAGCCCCTGGAGCTGGAGGCAAGAGGGGGTGCAGGAGAAATTCTCAGCCCCGCGCCACTCCTACCTCATAGGCAGCTTGGATGTCCGCCTATGGCCTGTGCCAGCCCAAGACAGAGTTTCAGCTTCTCCTTCTTCCTGAATGCCACCGCTGGGCTGCTCACCTGCTGCCTCTTTTCAGGGCAGGAGCCCACCTCTATCCCGTTTTGCCCCATCTTGGGTCTCTCTGTGGTTCATTCCCTTTCCACCCTCCTGGCTGATAACTCTGCTCCTCTCCTCAGGGCTCTCCCCTTATCCCAAAGCCAGGACTCACTGATGGGGATTTCAAGCCCTGGTGAGGCTGGGTTCAGCTTAGTCTGTGGGCTCCTGGTCTTCACACCTCTCAGTCAGCTGGTGGGTTCCTTATCTGGAGCTGGGGTGCTGGTGCTGCCCTTTCCTCTGCAAGCATTTTACTTCTAGGATCTGTTGGCTCCTCCCATCCC
>PVJC01004916.1:0-61398 GCA_004026665.1 Murina feae
CACATAGGGTGGACCTCCTCTGTGTCCTGAGCTTGCAGTGGTCAGAGGACTGGCATCAGTGTGAGCAGAATTATAGTGATTCCATGGGAGTGTAAGGGGGAGAAGTCTCATAGCACAAACCAGAAGGTTAAAACTCTCCTGGCAAAGCTAACGACATGTTGTTACTCACCTAAACAACTTAGATATGTGGGGGAAATGAACACAGGCTCGCAAGCTCCCACATGCATAAAAGGAAATTCCATTCTTTTTGAGTGACATTTTTGGCTTTTATCTCTCATTTCAACCCAGATTCTTGCATTCTCATATCTTTGCTTCCCACCAACCAATTAATATTTTCTCTGGTAAATGTTCCTTTTTGAGAGTAATCTAGCTTTGATGTTAAGCTCAACATTCTCCCTCTAACTTCTAAAGGAACAGGAGTACACACGAATAAAGAAGTAGGGAAAATACAATGTACTGCCCCTCTGGATCCTGAACTAGAAGCCCCAGTTAGTTGTATTTAAATAGTTCTATTTTTTTTCTATCTCATTCATGACAGGACCTCATGAAGTCAGTCAGAATTTATGTATGTCCATATAGGGTGAAACAGAAGGGACACAGTTTGGAATCCACATTCATCCATGGTTTCGCCTAGAGAATGATGAATGTTTAGCTATGCTCAGTGCTCTGCATGGAAATTTAAATAACAAATACAGAAAGAGACCTCAGAGGACACAGCGTAAAGGTTTGTGTTGTGCTGATGCAAATCAGGTCAGGTTGCAGGGTAAGTAGGATTTAATGCATCCAGAATTCCAAAGGACCTCTGGTTTTGTTAATTTTTGGAGATATAATTTAGTACCCTTGTATTTCAGCTTCGAATACAGAAAGAATTGTTAAAGTCATCTCATCTCAGATTAATTGTGGGACTTTCTGTTCTTTTCACTTTGAAAGTGCATGTATGGTTTTGTTATGTTTTCTCCCCAAAGTGTTTACTGGTAACTACTACACCAGGCTATATATGAAAGATGCTGGATAAGATGCTTATCTTAGTTCTGTTCTCATGATAATAATTTTATTAGATTTCATCACTAGCAATAATAATGACTCAACTTAATCCACCATATTATAGATTATAGAACAGGGTGGCATTCATTATTTCATTTAATGATACCCTACGGGAGTTAGAGCACAATTACTTGGTAAAAACCTATGCTCGAACTTGCTTTTCATGGATATCCTTCTGGAATTAATTTTTTCCACTTATACACACAGTCTGAACTTTGAACACTGTGGAATTAGACATGTTTGCAGGCTGTGGGACAATCAAGACATACCTCAATGATCATGTTGCAGATGTGTTTAGTTGTTCCAGCATACTTCCAATCATTTGCATTTCATCAGAGACTTCTGACAGTTACAGGTGCCCTCAAAGGATTCAAGAATAAGATTCTTACAGTATTGACATGAATAAGGTGAGTTCCCCCAGGTGACCTGGCAGCTGTGAGGGTATTAGCCCACTTTTAGAATTTGATGCAGGTGCTTAGATATTTTAAAGCTACAAAGGAAAACAACTAGGCCTCTTATCTTCTCTTCCATTCCTTTGACTTTTCATTCTGTGGCCCAAATTAAAATTCTGTTTTTGTTTCTTTGATGATACAAGCATTCATGGCACAATGAAAAATAAAGGCCTTATTACTTTATAATATGTTTGGAATCATGCATAATTACGCTTAGTTGATTAGTCAGCTATAGTAATCGCAGGGCCATAAAGTGACTGAAATTGGAAATGGAAAAGACCCACTGGGTATCATTAGCCTTCTTCCTGTCAATGCAAGATTATTTTCTGACATGCAGTGTGTGTGTGTGTGTGTGTGTGTGTGTGTGTGTGTGTGTGTGTGAATTCTCTCTTAGCCACAGAAATACACAATTTGTTACACTTATTTAGCAAAATTTGATAGGAACTAAGCATTAACCCAAATCAGATAGAATATTAAGTGAAAGGATCGACAATAACCTCAACAGTAGTAGCAGCAGCAGTAGTAAATATTTTATAACAGCAACTATAAGCCAGACACCATAGCATAACTATCTCCAATGTAAACATGCATAATTCTAATCCATTATTATCTCTATTTTATACCTGAGAAAATCTCTCTATATAAAAGCCCAGCAACCAGAACAGCAGAATGACCAGAATGATGTGCACTACAGAAGCCAACTAGCCTGTTCCTGGCCTCAATTGGCCCTCTCCCACCCCCGGCCAGCCCGGCCCAATCAGCCCCCATTATCCCAATTGGGGGCAGGGCTGGCCAGCCAACTACTCATGGCCCCTGCCCCCATTGGAGCAGGCTGGCTGGACCCCACCCATGTATGAATCCGTGCACTGATCCTCTAGTGCAGCGGTTCTCAACCTGTAGGTTGCGACCCCTTTGGGGGTTGAACAACCCTTTCACAGGGGTCACCTAAATACATTCTGCATATCAGATATTTATATTACGATTCATAACAATAGAAAAATTACAGTTATGGAGTAGCAATGAAAAAATTTTATGGTTGGGGATCACCACAACATGAGGAACTATATGAAAGGGTCGCGGCATTAGTTGTGAACCACTGCTCTAGTGTATAAATAAGGATAAATGATTTAAACACGGACAGATGATTTATAGAAGACCCTACAGCTGTAAGTAGAAGCCCAGATTCAAACTTTGCCTCTAAGCCCTATGCCTGCCCCCCATACAGTAGAAATGAGGGGGGAGAGATGCCTCTGGCATCAGTGGCTCCTGAATGGGCCCACAATCTAATGCAGAACAAGAAGGGAGAGGGGTGCTGTGTGACCCACCAAGATGACACAACAGGAGACCCAGCTTTCGCCACCCCACAAAGAATAATAACAGGCAGTGATCCCTGAGTGCAGACAGCTGTGGGAGAGTTCAATCATCACTTAATAAGCCCCAGTAACACCATGGAGCAAAACCCCCAGGAACAATCACACAGAAACAGAAGGAGGAACAGTTTCATTTTGCCTGCTCCCCGGCTAATGACTGGCACAGCTGATGCAACTAGAGACAGACAGGAGCAAGGAGCGTCCAGGGTTGCCAGTATCAGCCCTGTCCTGAAGGGGACAGCAGGCCCTTGTGGTTGCTCAGCGGAGGACCCCAGTGTCCTTTGCCACCGAGGACTTCAAAAGCCGCTGTGGAAGCTGTGGGCTCTGCAGACTTCATTACTGTGCACTCTGCCATGGACCCCAGGAGGCTGCTCCCTGAGGACCCCAGCAGCTTTCCCCACTGAGGAGATCAATGACCAGCAAGGCCACCACCGGCCCTACAGATGTCTCTCCTGAGGGCTTCATGGGTTTCTGCATTTGCTGCCTGAGTCCCTCTCCATCCTCAGCCAGCATGGCCCTGGGTGACCCAGCCTCTGGACCTAAGTATCCATGCCCCCTGCCAAGAGCAGCTCCAAATCTGCAGCTGTGTGTGGGCACAAGGCCAGTCCAGGCCCCCAGGGCCAGAGCCAGGGCCACGGCCAGGTGTGTGTCTGAGGCTAACCCTACAGCCACACAAGCGCACCCTGACAGCTCAGCTGCTGGCATCCAGATCTGGCCCTGACTCCAGTTGCTGGCCTGCACTGCTGGTAACATTGTCCCTGGCTAAAGTTGGAGGCCAAAATTAGGGAGGCTGTCCTGGCCACCAGGGCCATTTGTTAGAGGAGATTTGATTTAGCTTCCTGAGCTGCCTGCTTTCTGTAGGTCTTAGAGCAGCCGCTTCCTGGGTTGTTTGCTGTAGATACAGGGATTGATCTTCCGGGCACTTGGCTGCAGCTTGTGGGTCAGAGTTTTACTTTCGTCTGCTCTGGCAGTTGTCCGTTGCTATAGTCGGTCTCTCCGTGTTCAGGTCAAAGAGGAAGGCATGCGTGTGGGGTGCAGATGAAGCTTGAATGTGTGGGCTGTGGGGTCTGCACACATCAGCACGAGGCCCTTTCCCTATGGGATGGAGCTAGAGGAGGGAAGAAAATGGGACCACTTCACTGCTGGGAACTGTCGCCAGTTGGCAGTTCCTATATCCTCACCTCCTGCAACAGAATAAGATGTCCCAGACTTGTGAGTTTGTATGGCCCTTTCCAGGTGTTACAAAGAAATATTCTCTTCTAGACGAGGGAGCAGAACATATTTAAGAGTTTATTAACCATTTTTTTTACAACTTCTAATATTCAGCCATAGCATAGGTGGACCTGCACATTCATTCTTGTCTTGCATTCTGCCAATGTAGGGAACAGACCCGTGCGTGAGTCCCAGAGTCTTGGGGGAAAAAATCTAGATATTGGGGCGGCCTCTCTAGTCAGTTATCAGTTTCTGATCTCACCTGAGAACCATTGTCTGAATTGAATTGGTGTTAACTCTTCCAATCCATGAAAAAGGTATATGCTTCCACTTGTTTGAACCTTTCTCTATTTCTTTCTTCAGTGTCCTATAGTTTTTTGAGTACAGGTCTTTTACCTTCTTGGTTAAGCTTATTCCTAAGTTAAGAAGTCTCCATTAGTTTTCAAATGTTATCTTTGATTCTCTGCACATGAGAACACAAACAGATGTATCCCATCTTTTTGCTCCCGCAGATGTACTCTGGAGTAAAAATTGGTTAAAGACACCCATTTCTTGTTTTACTGAAGAGCACTGTGAAGAAAGATGTAATGAAATGTGGTGCTTGTGTTTAAAATAGCAAAGTGTAGCATTGACTGACAGGATGTACTCTAAGATGTTACATCCTAGCTACTTCTGTGAGTGGGATTTCTTTCTTCTCATTTTTGCTTCCTTGTTTTTTCTAACGTGCCTACAATGATTACTTATTTTTTAGAAGTAAGAAAAAAGTGAAAGTTATTTTAAGTTGACTAAAACCACACACACACATACACACACACACACACAGCATTAGCCTAGAATCGTTTGGTGGTTCACTGTTGAGGCAGATAGATGTAACATTAGAACATAACCTGATGCTAATGTCTACTTTCAAGGCATGCCATGTATTTCTGGCCAGTTGCCTCATTCCTCAAACATGCCCACTCGTTGGGTTTCTAAAAGTAGACTATTATTACACGGATCGTGGAGGTAAGTGGAAAGTTGCAAGCTGTTGTCACCTTCAATTTCACATTTCCTGAGTAATTGAGGAAGACGTTACTGCTGTGCCTCATCAAGTTAGCTAGTCTGTAAAGGTTGAGCACACGTGCATCACTGTAACACAAAAGCTTTCCACTTGTCCCTACAAAGTCCTGGGGTGGCAGTACCACGGACCCCTTTTTCTGTGAAAGTGTGTGATTTCAACATTCAGGGTTTTGCTTCTTATGCTAAAGAAATTTCGGGAAAATGAAACATAAAGAACCTCTTTAGTCTCCTGGTAAGTCCAATTTCCTAGCCTGATCCCTCATAGGGATGCCCAATTTTTTAATTGTAATAGTTTCTAGCATTGCCTACTGGCTACAGTTCCCATGATGGCCAACTTGACCATTGTCTCCTTCCTTGTTTGCATTAAGAGCACTTAATGCCAGTACATTTGGCCTGACCAGAGAATGAGTGACCAAAGTCCTTTTTAAGTAACAGCTTCCAAATGCTGCTAAAGATATAAAACCCAGACATGGAGACAGGTCGGATTCACAGAGGTCAAGGAGTGTGGATCTCTGTGTCAGCTGGCCCGAGAGACCCCATCCCTGAGATCCCTAAGAAGACTAGTCTTTGGTATCCTTTCTTGGCTACACTCGGGAGGCCAAATGCCAGATCACAACTCCAGGGCAGCGCTGGCCAGAAGAGAAGGGCGTTTGCAGGAATCCAGCCTGTCTGCCAAGGATGCCACAGACTAGAGGCTTGATAGATGGCAATACTCTTGTTTAAAACTAATCAATCACTTGTTTAAATGAGAAGTATTTGGCATGGTTACTTTGGTCTTAGAAAATCTCTAAGAAGAGAAAAAAAGTAATTCGCAGAATCTAAGATGTGGATTAAGTTCAAGTCCATGTACTATGATTAGGGTCTAAACACCGATCTGCCCAACAGGAGAAGTAAGCCGGGAGGGTGTATGATGATTAAACTAAGGACCTCCTCGCTCTGAATGGAGACGCCCACTTACTAGAACCACAGCTCCCATGGGTGTGCATGACTGCGCGCAGGCTGACCATGCACCCTTGTGCTGGGATTGCTATCATAGGAGGCGTTGTTTCTATAAAGGCTCTGCTATGCCAATGAGCAGCTGTCTCCTGCCACTCCAGTGTCTGAAGGCTCCTACTCTTCATCTTTTTTTTTTCCTTTGAGCTTTTAATATCCTCTCAAAAGTTAATTTCAATCGATCTTCTTAATCAGGCTAGCTTCTCCTCTTTGAAATTACTTCCCTTTGACAATATCTTAATAGTAACTAAGGAATCCATGCAGAAAATTAGAAATGCATTGCCCGCCCATCTCCTGTCCTCACCCCCCTCACTGTGAGTGGGCATGGTTGGCTGAAGCCCAGGGCTTTGAGATTGGCACAGGGATGCCTTTGAGAAAGAAGCAACCTTAGTGCAGTTGCTACACCAGTCTTGGGACTTATTCCTCCTTCCCCCATCCCGCTCCTCCCTCCTCCTCTCCCTCCTCCTCCTCTTTCTTCTTCACAAATGTTTATTAAGAAGCTACTAGGAAAGAGGCTCTGTGCTAGGTATTAGGGAGAGATATAGAAATCAGAGCCATATACTGTTTCTGTTTTAAAGAAGCTAGTGGTCTGGGAGATGCTAAGATATAGTAATCAAAGATTTAGCATTTGGAGTCAGAAAAAAATGTTTCAATCTTGCTCTGTTACTTCCTGCCTGTAGGCTTTTGGGAAAAATTATATACCTTTAATAAGCCTATTTCTCAGATGTAAGATGGGACTAAAATAATAATACCTTTTTATATAGTTGTTGTATGGACTCACTGACACAGAGCAGGGTCTGATACATATTAAGCACTTCAAAATAATGGCTATTGTCAGGGGAACTAGGAAAAAGATACAAATCATTTAATAGTTAGCAAAACATTATCCAAGTGAAAAATAATACGTATGCAATGGCTGCAAAGAATCAGTTATTTTAAAAAATTTAAGGAAGGGATACTAGCATAAATCTTACAAAGTAGGCAACTCTTGCAGTTCAAAAATTTAAAACTAAATGAAGTGTCTTAAGGCTCTTCCAATGAGAGTCAAAAATAATAATATGGTGCTTTATCTACCGATTGTTAACCCCAAAGCTCACGGTCACCTTTAATAGCTGCTATGTTTGAGGTGAACAGACAAGTGTTCAAGGGAAGGTGGATGCTGGGAAAGACATTAGAATCTGCAAAAAGTGAAACATGTCACAAAGGTGGCACCCTCTGTTAGGCTGGAGGGAACGTACATGAGACAAGCAAGAAGCAGCCCAGTAATGGCCCTTTGAAAATGTCTCTCCTATAAAACTTGGGCTTGGAAAGAGGCCAATTGCAATGTTTACAATACTGGTATCAGGAGATTCTGGCCATAGTGGAAAACAATGGCCCAGAATATGAATATGTCACGTTATCAACCTTAAACTAAGAACCAATGGGCTCTGCTTCTAACCTGTGGCTCCTTTTTAATCTTTATTTTATTTAAAAATATTAGCACTGGGATATTAGGTGTGCTTTGAAGGAAGGGAACATGTCTCATACTTTGTCAGCAAGGTGATGAGGACCTTGGCATCCTAGAAGGAATTAAAGAATAATGGTCGATTTAAATATATATATTTTTTAATTATTGATTTCAGAAAGGAAGGAAGAGGGAGAGAGAGATAGGAACATCAATGATGAGAGAGAGTCATTGATCGGCTGCCTCCTGCATGCTCCCTACCAGGGATTGAGCCCGCAACCCGGGCATGTGCCTTTGACTTGGGTCCTGAACCCAGGACCCTTCAGTCTGCATGTCGTCGCTCTATTCACTGAACCAAACGAGCTAGGACCATTTCTTTGTTTTTAAATATATTTTATTGATTTTTCACAGAGAGAAAGGAAGGAAGGGAGAAGGATAGAGAGTTAGAAACATCAATGAGAGAGAAACATCAATCAGCTGCCTCCTGCATACTCACGCCCCCCCCCCCCCCCCCCCCCCCCCCCCCCCCCCCCCCCCCCCCCCCCCCCCCCCCCCCCCGGGATGTGCCCGCAACCAAGGTACATGCCCTTGACTGGAATCGAACCTGGGACCCTTCAGTCTGCAGGCCGATGTTCCATCCACTGAGCCAAACCGGTTAGGGCTAGGACCATTTCTTTATTCAAGACGTGTTTATTTAGCATCTGCTATGTTCTATAGTTAGCCACTGGTTTTACAAGTCAATAACTGTCATATGTTGAGCAGTCACTAAGTTTTGTATTTTCTTCTGAGCCTCTTATTCATACTCACTGGGATCCTCCCATCAACCTTCCCAAGTGGCTGTTCCCTGCACATTGCAAGGAGTGGGGCTGAGGCACAAGGAGAGGAAGGAGCTTGCTCAGTGACCCACAGCTCTTAAGTAACAGGTTTGGCATGCAAACCCAGGTGTTTGTCAGGTTCTAAGACTCTTATGCTCCATGATAGCTGCCTGCCAGGGGCTCATGGTAGAGATGGAGCATCAATAAAAGAATTGAGATATATGATAGTAGGTGCTAAAATAGAATTATTTGAAAATATTTGACTTATTTATCCTCTAATGTACTTTATCCACGATGCTGCAAATAGTGGTACAAATTTTCAAGACTTTGTCAACTATTATAGTAGTTTCTCCCCAACATTAATGCTCTCTTTCTTCCTCTCTCTCTCTCTCTCTTTCTCTCTCTCTCCTCTCTTCTCTCTCAATCATTTTCTCAATTTTTGGTGGAGGAAACTGGATTTTAGAGTAAGTTTAACTGACTTAATAAAAATTATCAGTTTCATAAACTACACTTCCCACTGCCCTTAAAGTGCTCAGAGTCTGTTAGGTGCTATGAAATGGTGGGAAGGGTTTATTTAACTCTGCCTGGGAGAACCCTGGTGTCAAGATAGCATTTGGACTAAGGTTTGCAGGATTAGAAGTCCACTAAGTGAATGAGAGGATCGAGGGCTTCTCAGATTGTAGAGCCTGTGTGTGCAAAGATTCCCAGGAGAGAGAAGCAGCATTGACTTGGGGAAGAACACACCAGTTGCCATGGCTGTTGGCATGCGGTGGCATGCCGGATGAGCTGTGATTTCCCATGGCTCTACAACCAAAGCACCAACAGAGTTCAGAGAAGGAAGAAAATGAGGCTGACGTTAGGAAACTCAATAAGGTCTCCTAGGGGGGGCACTTGGACCTTGAAGGACGACTGATAATTGGACAGATAAGATGGAGACAGAAAAACATTCCATGTGGCAGGAATAGCATTAGAAAATGAGTATGTGAACATTCAGTCTGCGAACAAGCTTGATTTTCCTTGGGGAAGCCACCAATGGAAAAACAGGATTAAAACTGTGCCTTAAGAAGCTGGAAACAGACATAGAACCTAATGGACTTTAATAAGAATTATTGTCAGAAAAATCTTGGTAAAAATCAACGCTAAGATAACCAAACTGACTTGTGCATCATGTTCCTCAGGTTGTAACAGGTTCCAGCGGAGGAGTCACTTGGTCCTGAAACAAGCGTGGAGGCAGGCAGGTAAGAGCCATCAGAAACAGGTGTTTAGGAAACGTTCCCAAACCCACCCTGTTCTGGCTGACAGGGTGTCTTCAAGTCTTCCCAAGTACCTCATGGTAGGTATTGACATTTTATATTTCTTTGCTTTCCCCTTTACACCACCCATCTTGTTTTTCTTCCCACAACGAAACTGATAAAAGTCTGACATGTCTCTTTTGCATGAATATGATAGTTAATATTATTGATCATTATATCTTTGGCACCATTGTAAATGTTCCCTGTGAATGAATGAGGTAAAATAATCAGAACAACCTCCTAAAACAGGTACCTGTTACACTTCACTGGTAAGGAAGTTGAGGCACAGTTGGTGCCAGGTAACTTGCTGCTCTTCCGTGATGGAGCCTGGATTTGAAGGCTTAGAACAGGGCACAGGGGTGTAACCTTGTCACCACTGCATCTTACTCTTTTTCCAAGAGCAAACAATTTTGGAGGGGTTTATTAATATAAATGCAAAATAAGAAGCATTTTCAAGACGACAAAAATATTTCTGGCTTGACTGCATATCAGGAGCGATGCTTTGTAATGGCGATCACAGTATAAATCTACACAGTGATTTATTTGCAAGGAAGACTTCAAATGTGTAGGTTTTGCCTGGCATTCTGATCCTTTTATGGGCACTGCTAGCCTACCTAGAGTTATGAACAGTGAGAACACATAGAAGGCAATGAGTTATAGGACTAACTTCCGTAGGTCTGAGTAGCTGTCAGCAAATGTCTTAAGTTTCTCGTTCATAAAATAAGGCAAGCAGAAGTAATTTCTAAGAAACGTTCTCATCTTAAGTAAGAACACCTGGTATTCTTCCTTTCTTTGATTGTTCTCTTTACATTATTATATCAGTGGAGTACATCCACCCACTGCTGTGGTACTTGCCAGGGGCGTCAGATCCAGCTTGTTGAGCTGTTTTCCTGGAGTGACTTATTTACATCAAGAACAGGTCACAAATCTTGAGATTTGAGAGTCTGGGCTTGTCCACCAGCAGAAAATTAAATTTTGCCGATGAAATACATGTGAGTGGTCGTCTATCTAATTTATGATTTAAAAAAAAGAAAAAGGGAGGCATCAAGATGAGAAAGAGAATGACCAAGATGATTCATGGAAATGGATTTGAAAAAAATGTGGCAGAACTTGGAAAATAGCAGCTTTATTTTGAGGAGGGGGTGTAAGATGGGAGCGTGTGGGGGTAGATGGGGGTGGCATTAACCAAACCTTATTACTTCCCCTTGACTCCCCTTCCTCCCCTGCTGCCTTATTCAGGAGAACTACCAGAGTGCAAGTTCTGGTTCTCTGTATATGTCAGAATGCTTGAGTCAGGGCCCATATAATGAGTTTAAAATCTACTTTTGAGAAGGGAGGGAAAGCCCCAGTTATACAAAGGAAGCAGCCCCTGGAATAGAGTATGTTAATGAAGGTGTTTGTCATCCATAAAGTCAGAAGTCAGAGCCCCAAATAGAGGTGATCTGTGCAACAGCAGGTTCCCAATAAAAAGGGAGGAGGGCCTTCTGGGGCTGTGTCTCCAGTGATTCCTGTGTGAAGCAGGCAGGGTCCCTACACTCCACGTGGCTTTTTTTCATGTATCAACATGAATACACAATTCTACTCCAGGGACCAAGCCTGCTCTTTCCCAGTTACTATGTGTTTAGAGGAGTATGGGATTTTGTCCAAATGGAAAATGGTGGTATTTTAGGGTCTCAGAGTCACATGCAGGCAGCATGGGGATGGCCTCCAGGCTGGTCCTCTTGCCTAAGAGTGAATAGTTAACGTCTCCACATGTTCTTTAAATTTGGGTGTCATAACTTGGGTCAAAGCCACTAGGTTTTATTGTCCAATAATTCCCCAAACCTTTCTTCTCTAGTTTTGAATTAAGCAAAGTTGCTCAACTTGCTAGCCCTCCATTTCTAAATCTTTAAAAAGGGAATCAGACATCTTGGTCTTCAGGATGATTATGACTAAGTTTTAATGGCAAAGTGGATAGGATGATCCTTGGTCTACACTTGTTGATTCCCTTCACTCTCCCTCATAAACACCCAGTTTCACTATGAAGAATGGGAAAAGCTTTAAGACAAACCAAAGTGCTTAAAGTTGTCAGTTGCATGTGAACCCAATTCCCATGCATGTTCCCAACAGTCATTGAAAGAATAACATGTCTGCTATTCCAACCACTTCCTATTCCCCAAAACATCTGTCATTCATCAATGATCCATTTGCCTTTGCATTAGGTATTTGTGAAGAGAGAAAGGAGAAGAGAGGTAAATGTTCAAGTCTGGGAGAGAATCTCTTCATAGTTTTTTTTTTTTTTTTTTTTCCCGACTGGTCTAGTTATTAAATTGGTATGACACAGATAAACAAAAGAAAATAAATACATTTTAAATACATATGTATGGAAACCCCAAGTAGACGAGAGAGTAAAAGACATCCCTGTTCCACATGAGAGGTTCAGAGATAGGAAATTAAAATGAGGCATATATCACATTGTGAGCTAAGGATGAGGTAAGGCACCCGGGGCTTCAGAGGGGAGGAAGGTCATATGCAAGACAGTAAAAAGCAGATTTTCAGTAATTAGATGCTTGCCTTGCCATATAGATAGGTCATGAAAAAGTTATTTCTGGTAATAACTTGTATTATGGGCAAGGACCCCAATTTAGATTCTTCAGGTAGTGAAGGGTGGAGCAGAAGTTTCTCGACTGCCTTCAGGTCAGAATAACCCCAGCCCCTAGGGTCCCATCTTGGGGAGGCCTGTTCTAAATCCCTTCAGTCAATGCTCGGCTTGGGAAACCCACCACACTCCCTTCGCAAGCCTGGCCTTGCAGCGTGGTTGTCTAGAATCAGGCTGTGTTTTGGAATATGAGTTCCAAGTGAAAATGGCAGGGCTAGGACCACTCTGATCTGACTGTGGGAAGCATAGTGTTTGTCCTCTTTGTCAAAGGCAAATAGTATGCTAATTTAGGTAAACTCGCCCAAGTAGGTTCTTTGTTTCTTTTTACAGAGTGATGGCAATCATGAAAAAATTATGAATAAAAGCATTTTTAAAAATTATAGTGTCAATCCCGCCCCCAAAAAATGATACGACAGAATTCTGGCTCTGCTGATCCTGGCCAGAGATACTCTGTCCAAAATATACTTATACCTTGGAATCTTTGTCTTGGTTTAGAAACCTGGGTCACTGTTTTCTAGTCTATGTGCCACAATATCACCAGTTTCCTCTCTTCTAGTGGAGTGAAAACCAGCGCCAAGCATATATCAACACGTGTTTCCAGACTTTTTTCTTTCTTTCTTTGCCGTTTTTAATTTTATACAAGGCAGAGAAAGGGAAAGAATAGAGGAGGTGATTTTTTTTTAAAGGAATGGAGTGAAGAAACTTTGGCCAGGAGTGGAATATTCACGGTCCTTTGGGGTATTGTTAGCTAAAGGGCTGTTGAAAAGTAGAACTACCAAGTAAAAAATAAGTGCCTGTAAAAGGGAATATATAATTCTCTGTTGTCCTAGCAAGCTAAAAAAAATCAAAGGAAATTTGGGAAATGTTCTTGCATGGGCAGTAGGGTGGAAATGTGTCCAGACTTCTAGAATAGTAACAGACTGTATCTTCAAATGGAATAAAAATGCTGGAAAGAAAGACAGGCCTTGGAACGGAGATACTTGGACTGTAGCTCTGGCTCTGCTGACTTGCACCGGTGCTTTTCCAGGCACTTCTTTGGCCTCTTTCCTTTTTATAAATGATTGCACCTTACTCGGTGACCTTTATCTCATTTTTAGCTCACAAGACTCGATGACTCTTACTAAATATTCCTCTCCAAACTCCATGAATAGGGCCTTTTTAGTTCTATGTTTCATAATGTTTGAGTGAAGGTCTTACTTCCACTTGACCACTGTAAAAGAGAGGAAAGGTCTGGAAAGGGGCTGTCGGTTGTTAACTGCTCTACCATATGGCACAGAGAACAGCTGTATGCCAGGCATTTCTGCTTCCTAAAAAAGATGTGCTGAAGTGGTTAAAGAAAAACCAAGCAGGTCAACAGCCTCTGGAATGTTCGATTTATTTAGCCCTAAATGATTGACAGCCAGTTGTGGCATTATTACTCAGTGTATCCATGTTGCCATTCAAAAACAGTTGTTGGAAATGCTCAAGTGAGAACAGTGAGGCTGTGTGGCTCTGTGTTTCCTCTCTTCGAACATGGTAGAGTGGAATTCACGCACAACGTTCTTTGAAGAATTTTAGTGGTTAGAATCAGGGCTGATTGATTTTATCCGTTCCTCATGTGGTCTCATTTGAAGAAAAAATGCTTTTCTCATTCTGACATATAACATACACTATTATCAAACATTTGTAAAAATACCAACGAAGATGTAAACCAATATTAGAATTTCTACACCAAGGCAGGGGCACATTTTACAAACAAAACTTTAAAGAAATCCTATATAATAAAAGGCGAATATGCAAATAGACCAAACAGCGGAACAACTGGAACAACCAGTTGCTATGGTGTGCGCTGGCCACCAGGGGCCATGCACGGAACATGGCTGCATGGGATGGGGGAGCAAGTGAGCGGGGGCTCTGACCAAGGCGGGGCACTGGTTGCTGCCATCAGGGTGAGCCTCTGGTGGTTACTGAAAATTCTTTGCTCCCATGCATGTGGTCCCACCTGGCACTTGCACCTCTGCCTGCGCCGGCCCCACACGTATCTGTTGCCAGTGCCTGACACCCATCCTGATCACCCAGCACTATCAATGGGTGCCAGTGTCAGCTTCTGGTCCTGATCGCCCCTGAGGGCTTCTCTACTTCCCCCTGCTCCTGAGCAGCCACTTGCACCCGCTGACGGCGCAGAGTGATTGAGGCCAGCACCAGCAGCAGGTGTGAGCAGGGCTGCTGGCAGACAGGGGACCAGGGGAAGGGAGGAGGGAGAAGAAGGCACAATGGGAAGGGCCGATGGGGGGCAGGGGCAGAGAGGATGGGCCGAGACCCGCTCCTGTACCTACCACAGCCTCGCAGCCCACAATTCCTTCAAGGTGCACGAATTCGTGCACTGGGCCCCTAGTGTATTAATAAAAAGCCCAAGTGACATGGGCAGTAGGAAACACATACATGCGCCTATGAAAAGAGACCTGGAGAAGTTAAGTAGCCTTTGCAGCAGGTCCAGATTCTGAACACTGTACACATGTACTCAGGGGCTTGGCGAACATTTCAGATGAGCAAAAGCATTGCTGACATTCAAAAGCTGGAGCAAGGACTTGGGGATAAGGCAATTTTTTTCTGTGTCTAGGGGAAGAAAAGAATCATAGTGCACGCCAGGAAAAGAATTTTGGAAACAGTTAATTGTGAAGGTGAGGCCGAGCCAGCTTGTAGTTAGATACAAAGACAATATTGTTCATTTTCCATAAGTGATTTCCCACATGTAAAGCCAGGCTGATCCTAGCAGGTGACTTCAGAAATGTGGAAACATTGAACCACATGTGCATAAATCTTGCAAAGACTTTTGAAAAAAAAATGCTAAGTATAGCCTTTAAAATAACACCATGACGGTCACATCTTGAGATTGAAAGCTCTACAAGCAGAACTTGTTTATACCAACCACAAGGGCCAGGAACCTGTGGTTTTGGAGGATTTCTCATCCCAAGAAAATATTTACACTTGGAGGAGATGATACGTTTTTAACTAGGAGCCATACATAGCACACTTGTGGGAATCATTGCAAGTAAAACTGTTTGCTTCCATAATCTGCAAAATTGACAGTTATGCTTAAGGCATCAAAAAATAGGCAAAATGAAGAATCCACACTTCTTTTAAGTGGGTAATTTTTTTATTATTTTTCTTAGGGGGGGTGCAAATGGATGATTGCCACAAAGGAAAAAGGACCTTTGGTAAATATTCTTCCTTCTATTGCCACAAAATTCCAGTCACTAAAGTTTTTGGAAGCTCAGATCTTTATACATGGGAGGAAAAGAAGAGTACACCACACAAGAAAATGAGAGGAAAAAAAAAAAGGTAGACATAGCTCAATAGACCAGACTCAAATTGGAATAGATTAACATTGTAGAGAAATAAAGGCAACTTGGGGGAATTTAACAATGTTTGACATTTAATTATTAGCAGTCCAATTAATACAACAACAATTATTGATTAAGAGGTCAATTAGTTTGAGGAAGAAACCCAACCCAAATTAAAAATTTGCCATGTGCATTAACCATTATGCCATGAAACAAAGTTCTTATTTTTAGCTGAAATCTCCTGGCTTCTAAAGAACAGAGACAGAAGTAAAACAAAAGCTACAAGATGGGGAATGTGTTCTAGTAATGGATGTGGTGATACACACTGGCATTTGTCCTAACAAAAGTAATATCCACATATGCTAAAATAGAAGGGACCAGACTTCATCCTTAATATCCCCCATTTCTTCTCTAATTTTATATTTTCTGATTGCTGCTCTAAAGAATGTAAGGCCAACCCATGACAAAACTACATAAAAAACTTGTCAAACTGTATAGTTGGGATGAAATTCAATTGTAGCAAGTGTAGCAAATATTTTTTGGAATATGAAAATGATGACCCCAAAGATTCCATGGCATTTTTTAAAGTTTACACTGATGTAAGTATATATCCCCAATTCCTGACACCAAGTTCCTAAGACCCTTGTACTTTCCTGCATGACAGGAACATCTTTGGTTCCAATGAGGTGCCTTTTGGTGGGTTCTGGATGAGGCTGGTCACCGGAAAGACCAGCATATGATGGGAATTTTGGAACTGTTAGCCCCATCTCCCATTCTCTGCGGAGGAGAGAGGCGCCGGAGATGAAGTTAATAATCCAGTGTTATGTGTTTTAGGTACAAGGTAACCAGAAAGAAGATCTATATGGCGAAAACATGGTAATTTTACTACATTTTAGCTGCTTCTTTTTGAGGGCTCCCCCTCAGTTTCCAGCCCTCCCTCCTCCCTCAAACTCCTTTTCCTCTCTCCCTCCAGAGGTTTCCTGGTGAGTTCAATGAGGAGTGTCTCCAGGGCACACACCTTTAGAAATGGATGGCACTCTAGTGTACTTCTCTTCCCTCGTGGTTTGATTCTTCCCCAGTTTCTACCCACTTGGCATCCTCTTCAGTTCCTCAGAAGTTGTCTTTGATGTTATGCTTAGAGTTTGCAGTTGAAATTGGCAAAAGGATCATTCTGATTCAAACTACTCTGCCATTGTCAGAAGCTAGAACTTGTGTTTTTATCACCATTATGATTAGATTTTTGTGGGTTTTTTTTTTGTGTGTGTATATAATGTTGGTCTCTTCAATGAAATTCTAAGAACATGGAGTGTTGACAAAAGAAATTTTCAGGGAAAATTCTCTTTTGGCACAAGCTCCTTCCCACTGATTTTAACTGTCTTGGTATATTTTAATAGCCTCACCTGGACTTCATGAATCATATTAATATATCACTTATTCTTTATGCAATTTGATTATTATGTATAAGGATTGCAAACAAGAAGTAATAATTCATAATGCAACCACATAAAACTCGCACATGAGATTTGAATATAATCTTCTATAATCACTAAAATGGGCAGAGTATGCTACAGCTCTAAATGGCGTGAACAGAAATGTAAGTTGAGGGCTTGTGCTGTGCTAATGTATTCAGCGCAGAGGTTCCCAAATAAAAGGATTGTGAGTACCTGACAGTGTTGCCTTCTGGGAGATAGGGAGGACAAGCTTCTTAGCTTGGTATAGGGGTCGTGAGACACCTCCTACCATCAGCACACCAAATTGGGCAGATGGATCTTTATGTCAATGACCCTAAGACTGAGTAGCTTCGAAGACAACTTTTTGGATTTGAGCATCCTTATTTTCAGCTCCCGGAACTTAAATCCTAAATCCACTTCAGCCAGTGGTTCCTGAGGGTTCCTCTCTCCATCCATCCCTTGGGCGCAACAAAGTAGAACATCCCTTCATTTTTGTACATTGTTTTCTCCTTCCTATATGTCCCCATTCTCTATTCTGAATCTGTAAGGTATTGGGGGAAGGAGTGTCAGTAATACATTAGGAAAACTATAGGTAACTGTACTTACTCTTTACTTTCTCCCTTGGTATCTTGGGGTAAAACATGATGATATTAAAACAACGTTGGGGAGCCCTGACCGGTTTGGCTCAGTGGATAGAGCGTCGGCCTGCAGACTCAGGGGTCCCAGGTTCGATTCCGGTCAAGGGCATGTACCTTGGTTGCGGGCACATCCCCAGTGGTGGGTGTGCAGGAGGCAGCTGATTGATGTTTCTCTCTCATCGATGTTTCTGGCTCTCTATCCCTCTCCCTTCCTCTCTGTAAAAAGACAATAAAATAAATATATTAAAAAATAAAAAATAATAAAAAATAAAACAACGTTGGGGAACCGTAAGTAGAATATTGGAAGTTGATTCCAACCCTGATGGATGAGAGATTGACTTAGACTGGTTGACCACTTTCTTCCTAGGATTTAGTATGGTACCTGACTCATAGTAATTGCTCTCTATTCATTTAGTAAATGAATTGATTAATGTGGAGGGAAGTATACCAAATCAGATTTTCATTTTTAGCTTGCCTGTTAAGGCCATCTCTACTCTCAGAAAAGCAATCAATTGATGAGAAAGTCAGACACCTAAACACATTTACACTAATAAAAGAGAAACATGCAAATTGACCGTCCCTCTGCTACACCCACCAGCCAATCAGAGCAAGTATGCAAATTAACCAAACAAAGATGGCAGTTAATTTGCATATGCAGGTGCAGAGTGAAGACTGAAGACAGTGTAGAAGAAGCCAAGTGCTGCAGAAGGGAGCGAAGCTGAGGAGAAGCAAGTGGAGACGCGAGGGAAGCAAGTGTGGCTGCAGGAAGCCCTATTCTTGCAGGAATATTCCTGCAACAGGCCTTGAGTTTTAAATAAAATGCCATGAGTGTCATAAGGGGCACACAAGGCACAGTGAGAACATGCAAAAGGGAGACTTTAAAAAAATTTTTTTAAACATATTTTATTGATTTTTTACAGAGAGATAGAGAGGGACAGATAGTCAGAAACATCGATGAGAGAGAAACATTGATCAGCTGCCTCCTGCACACCCTGCACTGGGATGTGCCCGCAACCAAGGAATATGTCCTTGACTGGAATTGAACCTGGGACCCTTGAGTCTGCAGGCCATGCTCTATCCACTGAGCCAAACCAGCCAAGGCCAAAAGGGAGACTTAACTCATCTTGGAGAATGTGTTGTGTCCCTTAAAAAGTCACATTAAGCTGGCTAATGGAAGATAAGGGAGATACTCCAAAAAAGGCAGAGAAAGTCCTAAACAGAGGGAGCATGATTTGTCAAGAATCAATGTTGAAAAGAGCATGGAGCATGGTAGGTTTGAAAAGCTGAAAAAGTTAGAAGAGCTTATGAGAGGGAACGCTGTGTGAATATGAACAGAAGGAGGCAGGATCCAGGCCATGTGGGTTTTGTATAGATCAAGATGTTTGAACTTGATGCCCAGCCAGTGTGGATCAGTAGTTGAGCATTGACCTATGGACCAGGAGGTCATGGTTCGATTCCTGGTCAGAGCACATGCCTGGGTTGCAGGCTCAGTCCCCAGTGTGATGTGTGCTGGATGCAGCCAGTCAGTGACGTTCTCATCACATATGTTTCTATCTCTTCCCCTCTCCCTTCCTCTCTAAAATCAATAATTCAAAAAAAAAGATGTTTTAATTTGAGGGACAGGGGCAATCTCTGAACAATGTGTTTTAGAAAAATGTAGTAGAATCTATTGGATGGGGGAAAACACCTGGAAGTTGGGCATCTGTTTAGAATGTTCCAGGGTTGAGATGATTTCCGTTGCCTCTGCACAGAAAAGAGCCACAGGGATGAAGGTAAACTGACCTGGGAAGAGATGTAAAGGCTTTAGGCTCAACATTACTTGGAGATGGGCTGCACGCGGCAGGAAGTAGGTGGAGGTTAAGGAAGGGCTCAGCGCAATGTCCAGGGTATGCAGTGGCCTTTGATTGAAGATCCAAGAGAGAAAGATCAGGGTGGCTTCCCCTAGCTTGTTGCGGGCTGTACAGAAAACCCTGCTGGCTGTTGCATTACAGTTCATCTACAGTTGTTTTGCGATCCCTGAAATTGTTCTTTTTCACTCTGCGTTTATATTTTATTTGGCTCCATTCCACTCGCTTTTACTTGCTTTCCTGATCGTGGGCCTCCAAGGCCTTGCTTTATTCATCGCTGGAGGAAAAGGTGTTTGAAGTTCCAAACCCCACCTGTGGAGTGAGATTAACAATCAAAGATACTCTCAAAGGTGCAAACACTCAGGGGACTTAGTGGATTAGCTACAGTCTAGTCCCGAGGCATGGGGCAGACCTGTGCGTTGGCACAGACGTTTACAGGTAAAACTAGGCAGGCCTTTGAACCTGAGTGTGCTCTTTCTGATCACTGCCACCAGGGGCCAGGGCTGAGACAGAGTGCCTGCTTTAATGTTGTAGCCTGCTTGCCTCACCTGCTGCACCCTAATTCCGGCTCAGTTCACCGCTTCTCCAAATACTCCCCAGAAATGCAGGGGAGTTTTGGTTGTGTTGGTGGAGGATGCCCTGAGAGGCTAAATGAGGTCCACAGAATCATGGCAGCGGCGTATGAATAACGTCCTGAAACTTGTTACAACTGGAACCTGATGCCACGCCATGGGCCTTGGCTGGGAGGCTCCAAAGAGGCATTCTGTGGGCTCTACCGCTATTGCCTGCTGTTTATTCATAGAGCTCTGAGTGGTATTGAGTGGTTTTTGTGATTTCTTCTATGCCACTGTTAGTAGCAGACTGTCAACATACTGAAGGGCAGAACATTTGGGAGTTTGTTTTGAAAATGACTCAATAGTAAATCCTTAGTTGAGTGGCAGTGTGGCTTTTTGAAATATTGAGTGATGCACGGATGTTGTTGTACATTGCTTTCATGATATATCTTTCAGGGTGGATGGCCTTCAATAAGTTAACACAAATAATGTAATTGAATTTCACTCCAGCCGGCCATTAATGATCTTGCATATATCTTCATTCCTGGGCTGGTGATATGGGACAACATTTAAGTTAGCTAGGAAAGTATCCAGTAAAGTACCTCTATGTAAAGGGGGTTTAGGATATGTGCACATGCATGGGAATCATGTATATGACACACAATAACATACATCTACTTTTATATGTCTATTTCTATAGTCATTTATATACATGTACATCTATATCAAGCCACATGTATACATAAACAAAACATAATGTATCTTCCATATATACATCTAATCTAATAAAGGCATAATATTGAAATTAACCATTTCTCCGGGACGCTTAAGCCACGCCCACCAGCCAATCAGAGCAGCTGTATGCAAATTAGCCCAGCCAAGATGGCGGAGGCCGCAGTCCTGGAGAAGCCGCGCAACGCACAGGCCGAAACCGCTGGGGGGCGGGGAGCAGGGTGCTGACGATGGAGGCCTAGAAATAGATCCGGTCACGGATTACAGGCGGCAAGGCAGCCTCGGAGTTGGGGGACCGAGCCAGCCCCAGCTGTAAGCTGAGGCCTGGAAATAGGTACAGTCGGGGCACACAGCATACAGGGAGGCAGGTGTGTCCCCTCAGCAGCAGGCCTCCCCCCCGCCAGGAACCATGCACCAGCATCCACCCCCCGGCCTGCCACCCGGCTCTGAGCCAGGTGTGTCCCCTCAGCAGTGGGGGCCCACCAGGCGTGTGCGATAGTGGGCCACCCAATGGGAAACATCCACGCCTGCACTCACCAGGCCTCCCACACCCCAGTGCACGAACCCTGAGAGGGCTATGGGCAGCCTGAAAACAGCCCTCAGCTCCTTACCCAGGCTGGCCAGGCACGCCAGCAGGTGGACAACTCCCGAGGGGTCCCAGACTGTGAGAGGGCACAGGTTGGGATGAGGGACTCCCCCACCCCCGCCAAGTGCACAGATTTTTGTGCACTGGGCCCCTAGTATATGTATATTTATGTATACATGCGTGCATATGTATACATAAATATAGATATAGATAAAGATACAGATACACATATCCCACATATATAAGATACCATATATGAATCTTTTGGTAGCAATTAATAGGAAAAACAACCAAAATAGGCCTAAACCACACAGGAAATTGATTGGTTCTCAAAGGTTCACTTCCCTCCATCCTTCCTCCATATCCCATAGCTAGTTCTCTTTATGTCTAGGAAATTACTGCCCCAAACATCCACATTCCTGGGTGGTAGGAAGGTAAATCTTTCTAGATAGTTCTATAGAAGAGGGTGAAAGCTGCTTCCTCAGAAACTCGAGCTACATTTTCTCATCTCACTGTTCAGTGGGGTCTCCAGCCCACCTCTAATCCAATCCCTGTCAATAATGAGGTGAGATGTGCAGATGGCCCTGAATTAATCCCTGGAGCTGCTGGATTCCTGGGTGGGTGGACCATGGGCTTCCCCAGGAGCCTATAAGCTGCATAGGAGCAAGGTAGGTACCCAAAGGAATTTAGATCCTGTTGGCAAGAGAGCCCTGAGAGCTGCTGAATCCTGGGTGGCTCCCATACATACATGTCCCTCCCCCCAGGGTCCCCACCACACACACACACACACACACACACACGCACACACACACACACACACACACCGTGGTTGTCAGAATTCGCACAATGAAAGATTTCTCTTATCACTAGTGTACTTTCTGGACTTCGGCTACGACAAAAGCGAGAGCATTATCATAACTAATTCATTTCTGCATTTTCATGCATAGGAAGCTGGTATTAGCACAATGAGTTTGTATAACTCAGTCAAGAGCAATAATATGGATGCTTTAGATAGCCTGGGAGAGTTGATAGGAAGTGAATTTATAATTGCAATTAGAATTATTGAAATATTAAAAACACCCCGATGACTCTCAGAAGCGAGGGGACCAGTTCGCAAAGTGCTTCTTAGAGTATGCTTCTGAGGTCGAGATTCGACTAGGTCTGGTTGACAAATGAGGGAAGTCCAGATGAATAATCCATTGCGAAACCAACCTCAGGTGGATTTGCCCTTCGGTGTGCCTCTCTCCACCTGGCCCTCTTCACTTCTCTTTTACTTTCTCCCTCCCCTCCACCCTCCCCTCACCCTGTGATTGATATCACCAAAGACAGCTCCCCTTGCTGGAGAAAAGTTCTTTGAAGTTATGAAATTTTTTTCCATGGCCTTTTTTCAAAATGTAGTCATTATTTAGAGAGAGTCTTTTTTCAGTACTTCCCTAAGTTCAGTGGTTTAGCAAAGTAAACATGCAACCCATAGTCTGAAGGGGGTTGCCTCTGGGGTTGGTACTGGGTCCTGCTCCCCGTAGGGGATACGGGAAACAGCTCCTTCCATCCAAGGAATTCTGAGAGCCTCAAGTTTTCCAGTTGCGCCTCTGTGTCCAGTCGGTGGATGAGAGGGAACCAGTGACATGTGGATGACACGAGTGACTGTGTGGGCAGAGCTCAGCGACCTCGCCTGGAAGTGGTGGGACTCATTTCTGCCCACACTCCCCTGGCCAGGACTCAGTCTCAAGGCCACATCTAAGGCAGGGGGGGTGAGGGGAGGAGGGTGTTGACAAATGTGGTCTGACTGTGTGCCCAGAGGGAATAGGAAATAGGGTTTGGCTCTTTGCTCTCTTTGCTGCAGATGGGAAAACGCCCATTTAGACACAGGCTTTCCTCCTGACAGGGGTTCTCAGGAACATTTGAATGCCAGGATTTTGGAATCTCCACATTTCAAATTGGGAGGTTCAAAGTCATGACTAACGGGGCTGAATCCTTCCTGAATAACAGCTTGTTTTGTAGCTAACAAAAATAAATATATAAATATAAATATATATACATTTTACCCTGGAGGACACTGTATTTATAGTCCCTCACCATTCTTAGGACTTCTAGAGAGAGCACATCTATAGCGAAGACCTTAATGCACCTGACTTGTGTTCCCCTCTAGCTTGGACAGTGGACAGGAGTTGATACCTGAATGCTAGTGTTTGGTGTGCTGTTCCAAGGCAGTACTCTGGGAAGGCAGGATCTCACAGAGATTACTGAGTAGTTGGAGGAGGGGTTGAACCTAAGGCCTCAGGTTTACACCCTGTGCCTCCAAAGCAGAGTCTGAGAGTATACTTGGAAGGACCATGGCTGGCCTGGAGGTTGGCGAGTGGGCGTCTCATCATTCACCACTGTGGACCGAAGCTGTGAGGGGACCGAACGAAGGCACCGGGCATCGTTTCTTATGTGTAGTCTTCATCTAATGTAAGTCCTGCTTTTCCCATAGGACTTTTACATTAATGTATGGCCCTAATGTGGAATGAAGGGGACTGAGAGAATGACAAGTTACATTACCAGCTAGTCTTGCTAGATAGGACGATGATATCAGAATTCCTTCCATATAAAGATAATAAATAAATAAAATAATGCTTTTAACCCAACATAGTGTGTAAATTCTGCAAATACATGTGTCTTTCAGCCATAAGTTCTTTCATGCAGGGAATGTTGGTGGAATCAGATCTCTGAGAGGTGAGAAGATGCAGAGAGGTGTGGGTAGCAAAGGAAGATTCTAGAGAGAGTGCTGGTATAGCTAAGGTTCCTTGGGGGCTCTCGAGACCTTTCTGGGTACCCATGAGATCAAAACTCTTGTCGTGATGATATAAAACACAATTTGTCTCTTTCAGTCTCAGATCTTATTCTAAGTTTGCAGTGGAATTTTCCAGAGGCAGCACATGGAAGAAGAAGCAGATATGAACACCCAACTGTCTACTGTGAAGTCAGGCATAAAAGAGATTTGCAAAATCTAAAACTCTTTCTCACTAAGCTTTTTGTTTGTTTGTTTCTGAGTAGATGATTATTTTTCCTAAAACATGTTATGTACTATGTTCACATGCTTTTAATGCTATTTAAAAGAAGTCATCAGTAAATATTATTTTTAAATCTCAGTTTTAGTTTTGAATAGAGTAAATGTTGATAAATATAACCCACAATTTTAAAAGCTCCTTAAGGGACTCAATTATTTTTTAAGAATGTAAAGATGTCCTTACTCCAAACACTTGAGAATCCTATGCTAGAGAATCCCATCAGATCTGAGGAAAATTAAATCTCACCATTTGTGGTTAAATTGCTTCAGAGATGTGGATTGCTGAGAAGGTAGCATATTCTTTCTGGAGAAAATCAGTCAAAGAGCAGTTGTAGTTAGCTAGGGCTTGATGGGGTAGGTGGCCATTGGTGGGATAACTAAATTTTAGTAACACTCCATACATTAACTTGTAAACCCAAAAAAAGTTGCAATACTGCCATCTCGTGGTCTATAATGAAAATAATTTAATATATTTTTTCATTGGAGTTACAGTGATTGCTGAAGGACTGTAGGGACTCAGTTAATAGTTGTTTAATGCCCTGTATCTTTGATGTTTAGATCACCAAACATGTACCTTTAAATGTCTTCCTTCATTTCTTTCTATATTAATGCTTTGGGGTTAGGATAACCTGGTAACGTGGGATATACCTCATTCCAATCTGTGTTCCTGATTTAGTGCTGTCTTTGGAGAACTAAAAAGAAACTTTTTCACTTTAATTTCGCCTAACCCCTCTCTCTATGGCCATTTAAAAATGAATGACCTTTTCCTTGTAGATCTATTTTAGAGATACAGAAAGGTTTCAAAGACAGTCCAGTGAGACCCCGTGTCCCCTTCACCCACTTTCCCCTGTTGTCAACATTCCATATGCCTGTGGAACATGCTGGGCACCTGGGTGAGATGACCCACATTGAGGCACGAGACTGTGCGGTTACAGAAATAGAAGCTTGGGGAGCAGGGAGGGTGGGCTGGACCACAAAACAGGTCACCTACAAAAGCTAGAAAGCCACAAACCCATGCGTTCAAAATTTCGAGTGAAAATCCTTTCCATCAGCAAATCCCATAGTGCACAAACCACACAGCAAGTGTGATGTTAGAATAAAGACAATTCTAGAACTACAAGGTTTCGAAAGGTGTACCTTCCACGTCCCCTTTGTCAGGAAGTTATTCATGGATTTTCTTCTCTAAAAAAGGAATAAGAAACAGGGAGAAAGCCCAGGAGACAGGGGAGCAGGTAGCATATGATATAACTTAGCTCGGCCGCCGCCTAAAAGCAAACAGTGCACAATGGAGCAGGAAAACAGAGGTGTTTGAACAGCGAGGAGATTTATGGTTCTGTCAGGGTTCTGGGGATGAATTAGTTATAGGGATAGAAAAAAATAAATATAAAACCCAGGCAGCTGATTAACCCCAGAGGAAATAAAAAGTTTCTTATAAGCATGGTATACCACATGGCTCATTTTTGAACTATGTAGTCATAGTAATGTAAATGTCAAATACTTATTTAAACAGAACAGGTAATCTTATCCTGTTTAGTGGCTGGCCAGGGGGTGGGTGGGGGTGAGGGGGAGAAAGAGTGAGAGAGAGAGAGAGAGAGAAAGGGAACTAGGATTTTCTACTGTATCCAGAAGCCAGTAATCAGTCTCTAAAATCTAAAAACCAAGTCCAGAAGCACCAGTATCAGCCTTTTATTTAAGCCACAGTCTTCTCTTTTTAGCCAGTTTCACTTTCTGAGGTTTCAGTTACCTATGGTCAACTGTCATCTGAAAATATTAAGTGAAAAATTCTAGAAATAAACAATTCCTAGGAGATATATATATATATATATATATATATATATATATACACACACACACACACACACACACTGAGTTTTTTACAGAAAGGAAGGGAGAGGGATAGAGAGTTAGAAACATCGATGAGAAACATCGATCAGCTGCCTCCTGCACACCCCTACTGGGGATGTACCCTCAACCATGGTACATGCCCTTGACCAGAATCAAACCTGGGACACCTCAGTCCACAGGCCAATGCTCTATCCACTGAGCCAAACCGGTCAGGGCCAATTCCTAGGTTTGAAATTGCACACCTTTCTGAGTAGCATGAAGAAATCTTATGCCAGGCTCTGCCCTGCCCAAGACCTGAGTCATCCCTTTGTCCTGGAGCTCCCTGCTGTAGACACTCCCCATGTGTTGTGTTAGTAGGTGATGAGATTGACTGTCATAGCATCAGAGTGCTGTGTTCAAGGAAACCTTATTTACCTAAAAGTGGCCCCAGAGGCAAGAGTAGCTTAATGCTATGTCACAGTGCCTGTGTCATTCACCTCTCTTCACCTCATCACAAAAAGAAGGGTGAGCACAGCACAAGAAGGTATGCTGAGACAGAGACACCACATGCACATAACTTTCATTACAGTACATTGTGAAAATTGTTCTATTTATTATTAGTTTTTGTTGTTAACCTCTTACTGGGCCTAATTTAGAAATTAAACTTCACACACACACACACACACATTAGTGGCCCAGTGCATGAAATTTGTGCAGGGGGGAGGTGTGTCACTCAGTCCAGCCTATACCCTCTCCAGCCTGGGACCTCTCAAGGATGTCCGACTGCCCGTTTAGGCCCGATCACCAGTGGTATTGGGCCTAAAAGGGCAGTCAGACATTCCTCTCACAATCCAGGACTGCTGGCTCCCAACTGCTTGCATGCCTGCCTGCCTGATTGCCCCTAACCTGTTCTGCCTACCAGCTTGATCACCCCCTAACTGCCCTCCCCTGCTGGCCTGGTTACCCCTAACTGCCCTTCCCTGACAGCCTAGTTGTCTCTAATTTTCCTCCCCTGCAGGCCTGGTTGCTCCCAACTGCCCTCCCCTACAGGCCTGATCCCCCCAACGGCCCTCCCCTGCCAGCCATCTTGTGGCAGCCATCTTATGTCCAATAGGGGAAGCCATCTTTGATCATATGGGGGAGGCCATATTTTGTGTTGGAGTGATGGTCAATTTGCATATTACCTCTTTATTAGATAGGAAACTAGAGGCCGATGCATGAAATTTGTGCAAGACTAGACCTTCCTTCTCCCAGCTGCCAGCACTGGCTTCCCTCTGGCACCTGACACCTGGGCTTCCCTTGGAGCCCTGGCTTCATCCTGAAAGTTGTCTGGAAGGACGTCTGTTCTAATTAGCATATTATGCTTTTATTATTATAGACTAATAGACTAGAGGCCTGGTGTACAAAATTCATGCATGGGGGCAGGCGTCACTCAGCCCAGCCTGCACCCTCTTGCAATCTGGGACTGCTGGCTTGTAACTGCTTACCTGTGTGCCTGCCTGATTGCCCCTAACCACTCTGCCTGCCTGCCTGATCACCCTTAACTGCCTCTGCCTTGGCCCCTGCCACCATGGCTTCATCAGGAAGAATGTCCAGAAGGTGGTTTGGCTCTCTGGTCTAATTAGCATATTACACTTTTATTATTATATATATGGTTTTGCATTATCCTTGGTTTTAAATATCTAGTGGAGATCTTGGAACATATCCCCTTCAAATAAGGGTGGGGGTGGGAGGAGGGGTGTGCTGCTGTACTAGAAGAAACAGTTGAAAATAATTACCTGTAAGTAGGGATTAGGAATTGGAAGGAATTGCTTAAGGGAAAATTCTAGTAGTTTTATGTGGCTTTAAAAAACAATGTCTATGTATTTCATGAAAAGGCAGAGATCAGATGAATGGGTGACCTGCCAAAGCAGGGACTAGGTCAGCACCCAAGCTGATCCAAGTTGGTTAAGAATCAGGAAGTACCTGGAGAGAAAAGTCCAAATGCTTACCTGGTACAAAGTACCTGGCATTTTATCAAGTCACTTTAATCTTTAATCTGTCCCCTTGCTCACTTGCATACATGGTGGCACTCTGTGACCCTTATCAGGGGTGAGAGTTTACTTACTGTTTGCACAATTGCTGGGCTGCTCTGACAATAGGCCACAGTGCTCCTGTGGGCTGAGTGTCCAGAAGGCCAGCTGTCTCCCTGGAATCATGGCTTTCCCTGTGGGGTTTGGATGGGGAGCAGCCACCGCGGCTTATCAAGTGGAAGGTGAGAGATGCTCCTTTCCCTTGGCTAGGGCTGGGATGACTTACTCCTGCTGGGTTCAGTGTGTCTAGGGAAAAGGATGGGATGAGAAAAGGAAGGAAATGGAATGCAGAGTCTATAACTATATAAGTGGAACTGTGGCTCACATTCCGTGGTCCTTTCCTGAGGCACAAGGGGGACAGTGGGAGAGCTGAGCACCAAGCTGCAGCTGTATTTTTGGTCCGTCCAACCTTACCTCACAATCAGTTTACATTGCACCAGCTGCTTTTGGCATTGGTCATTGGTTTATTGAACACATTTGCCCCATCACCCCTAAACATAACAATGTTTCGTATTGACTAGAAAAATAATGGGTAACTAAATAGGCTGGCCCTTCAGGAATGAAAGCAAGACAACTTTGGTTAGTTTCCACACCAGGAGAGAGATCAGACAGACTAGAGGCGGGGTCAGAGAGGAGTCAAAAGAGAGCTGAATGAAGTGAATGGAATCAGGTTCTAGCAGCAGCAAGAATGGTGACTGTGACAATGGGGTCTGGAGCCAGACCCCTTAGACCTGGGGTCTTTCTCTATTTTTTTTTAAATAAATTTATTGGGATGACATTGGTTAATAAAATTATGTAGGTTTCAAGTATACAATTTCATGACATATCATCTGTATATTGCATTGTGTGCGTACCACCCAAAGTCGAATCTTCTATCACCATCTGTCTGACCTTCTTCACCCTTTACTACCCTCTCCCCCCTCTCCCCTCTGGGAACCAGCATACTGTTGTCTGTGTCTATGAAGTTTTATTTGTTTGTTTGTTTTTCTTCTTTGTTCATTTGTTGTTTTCAGTTTTATGTGCCACATATGAGTGAAATCATACGGTTTCTTATAATATTAACTTTTTCTGTCTGACTTATTTCACATAACATGATAGACTCAAGGTCCATGCATGATGTCACAAATAGCAGTATTTTTTGTCTTTTCTTATGGCTGAGTAGTATTCCATAGTATTCATGTACCATGTCTTCTTTATCCAATCATCTATCCAAGGTCACTCCTGTTGCTTACATGTGTTGGCCCCCATGAACAATGCTGCAATGCACATAGCGTGCATATGTCTTTGTGAAGAAGTAGTTTCAATTTTTTTTCTGGTAGATTCTTAGAAGAGGGGTTCCTGGCTCATATGGTAATCTATTCTTAATTTTTTGAGGCACCTCAACTATCTCTACATTTTACCAGCTCAGTGTTACTTTGGGCAAGTTACTTAACTTCTCTGTGCCTCCTCATCTGTAAGCTGGAGATAACTATAATGTCGCTGTGAGCTAAGTAAGATGATGTATATTAGTTGCTTGGGGCTGAGTAAATGCTCAATGCAAGGCATTTATATTTAGTGGGATCACAAGGGATTACTTAGAATGACTCACTGTAGGATTCTACAGTTAAATTGACAGGAATACCCAATCAGTTATATAAGACAAGATGGTGGGTTCTGGGTACCAGTTTCTAGGTCCTGCTTGCTCAGGCCTCAGGAGTAATGACATTGCTTGTCCATTCTGAGGTCCTCTCCTCACAGGTTTTCAGTATCTCAGTGTCACGGCACCAATTTCTTCTTCTGGAGGTCATTTGTCTCCTTGCTCTTTTGTGCTGGCTACAGCCTGATTTTAAAGTCTTTATTTGTGGCCTCACACTGCTCTTGTGCTGTTTACTCTCTATCAACAGCTTGCAGGGCGGAGAACTTGATCCAATGTGACTGCTCTCTTTGTTAACTCACATAATGACTTGTATATGTTTGCTTGTTTCCCACCTCTCACCTTCCCTCTTGTGCTGGGTCTGAATCCCAGTTCAAGCACTTACTAGCTGAGTGACTCTGGGGAAATAACATAGTTATCTCTGTTTCCTTATTTGTAGAATTAGGGAAATGGTCATGCCCACCTTGTAGGTTTGTTCTATAATTAAACTAGTTGGCATATGTAAATGGACCACAAGTGTGCGTAGTACATAGTATCCAGAAAATAACAGCAGTAACACTATTAGTAATACTGGTACTATTACTATAAGTAAAAATAGTATTATTATTGTTATTTTTCCTGACTGGATTCTCCCCTACTCTGTACCAACAGGTAAGTTACTCGTCTGCTCTATTTAGTGAAGATGCTCATTTCCACTTTGGATAGCACATTAGAATATGCTCCCTCCTTGCTCATTCTACCAGCAGCTGCTCAGAGAGTTGCTATTCAAATACCCTGTCCCCATTGCTCAGACCACATGTGCAGGCCATCAACCTGTGGCTTTGTTAAATCCATGTGGCCTGTGCTTTAGAAGCTGAGGTCACCCTGTCACCTTTTGAGTTTTGAGAATCTGAACTTCAGGGCCTCCTTGACCTCTGAAACTCTGCAGAGCCATTGGAGACCCCAGACACTCAGCGGAATAGAAGACTGAATGTGAAGTGTGTTTGTTAAGAAAAGAAAACTAATGTTTCTGTGATCTGTTATAACGATGTGTTATAAGACCTTACCATGTAGCTCTTTCCACTGAGGTTCAAAGCGCAATTGTCTGAGTAGCTTTCTTTGTTTTCAGATGCCCTCTCCAGAGCCCTGAGTGATAATTCTCAGACTCCACCACCTCCCCACTCACCTGTATGTATGGAAATGGAGCTCCTGGGGCTCTGATATTTGGGAGACAAGGCACTGTCAGGGTCACTGCAGGCGGGGCTGACCAAAGAGCAGGACCGTTGCTTCTGATCACTGGCTCTCCTAACATACGTCTCCTTGGTTGCATATTTCCCCAGACCCCTGACTCTTCCTTCTTCCTGACCTTGTTCATTTCCTTTTCTGCTGCCACTCATGACCTCCTTGTTTAGGGTTTTAAAGATGAATTTAATATCAAGTTTATTATATGAGAGTTGGCTGTGTGGTGCCTCATGCCTTTTGGAGGAAAGCACAATATAAACCTAATAAATATTAAACAAGTGGTATAAGCAGGAGGAAAATGATGTGTTTTAGGTAGGTTGTAAAGAACATTGTAAAAGCTGTAAAAATGTATTTGTTAGATGAAGAGGCAGGGGATAAAATGCAAATAATCATCATTTTACAGCAGTGAGTCTCATGTAATATTTCAAAGCACAGAAACATTTCCAGGATTGTTAACCCTTTGGGAAGATGACTTGCTTCTGTTCCTGCCTGGAGGAAATAGAAGGCACAAACAGCAGGTAGCTCAGTGGCATTTTATTTACGTTCAACTGGTAAGCTGAGGAGGAGTGTGAAAATGACATTTAAGACCCAATGCTACAGCCCTCGCTGGCTTATAACTCCTAGTGGTTTCAGGGAGGGCTCCTTAAGGGTGAATGTACTTTGCAAACTCCCACAAACCCTAAACAAAGTCTAAACTACTCCTTTAATGCTCCTGGTGGGATCTGAGTTTGTGGTTCCTAAGGAGGTAAAGGCCTCAGTTTTATGAATGTCATTATTCATCTCGATACTGCACTGGATACCAAGATAATGTTGGTTTTTAATTTAACTTTGACTTTGCCCTTTTGTTGGCGGAAGTTAGGGCTGGCCTCAAACTTTGGCCACCTATCTGCCTTGTTGTGTTGAAGGTGAAATTCTATAGTTTAGAAATTTGGGTTAATTTTGCATTAAAAATATGGGAGAGGAAATAGAGCAACTGAATTAGTTGGCTTTAGGTACAGTTTGTGGTGCTTCTATCAAGGCTATTTCTTCTCCGGTACCTTTTAAAAACACAAACCCAAGCTAGGAGCATATTTAATCTACCCAAGCTAGGAGCATATTTAATCTACCTGCCATGGCTGCTATCATAGATCTCATACTTATTTATTTTATTTTTTATTTTTATTGATTTCAGAAAGGAAAGGAGAGGGAGAGAGAGGAATATCAATGATGAGAGAGAATAATTGATTGGCTGCCTACTCCCCACTGCCTCCCATTGGGTATAAAGCCCACAACCTGAGCATGTGCCCTTGACTGGAATCAAACCCAGGACCCTTCAGTCCTCAGGCTGACACTCTGTCCACTGAACCAAACCAGCTAAGGCTGGTCCCATACTTCTTTGCACCACTTCATGTTTGCTTTCTCCATTCAACAAATTTGGGCTGTGTATCTTGTTTCCTATATTCTGCTAAGCCCTTTGGATTAAACATCCCAGTCTGGGACCTGATCTTTTGGCCATCCTAGGTAGCCTTCTAGAACAGGACTCACCTATTCTTTGTCTGGGCCACCTACGAAAGAAGGAGGGAAAATAAGCATGGTGCACAGGGGGAAAAAGAAAGAAGAGCGCTGAACACTTTTCCCTAAAATTTCTCATAGCTTAAAAGTTAATGTGATGGAAACCACTCTCATTTCTTTCCTCCAGTTTCAAATTTGCGATCTACAAAAATCTCAAATATTGCCCCCCTTTTTTATCGTACAGTGAAATTATATAGGCATCACTGAAAGAGAATGGGCTTATGCAGGGATGATATTCAATATTCATCAACAGATATGATTACCATTCAGATGTCAATCACAGACAATAGGTGTAGACTAGACTGACACCTGCATTGGTTAATGAGAGTGGATGCCAACTGTCAAGATTGTTATGGACCTGGCTGGCACCCATATAACTAACCAGTGTGGGTGTCAGCTATTAGCAGCCATTGAGGCCATACTTCTATATGCTGTTTGAATTTCAGTCTGGAGCTTTGGAGTGGAGTACATCTGGAGTATTCCAACTCTGTGGACTGCTGGAGAGTTAAGTGACTTATCTTCTCTAAGCCTCATATTTCTCACCTGCAAAATTCCTAATGTTGCTCTCTTTTTTCCCCACTCAAAATGTCATTGGATGAATATTAGAGAACTTTTTCTTACATTTTTGTGTTTTTTTTAAATTTCATTCCCTCAGCTTTTTTTCCAGGTTACCAATTTGAACTTTAGCTTCATTCATTTTATTTTTTCAACCCCTCTATTGAATCTTTAATGGTGATCATCATAATTTCAGGTTTTACTTATTGATTGTTTCATTTTTAGGAAGCCATGTTTTGCTTTCTGGATGTAGTCACACCCTTCAAATATTCTTATGAATGCTAGTTTAAAAAGTGAAGTTCTCTGTGTTTTTATAATTCCTTTTTTCTGACATTACTTTGAGATCTTCGGGTTATTTATTTATTTTCCTCTTTACCTTTCATGTTATTTGTTTTTGGCAAATGTATGGCCATCCTTGAGTGCCTGTTCATGGTCATGAATGAAAGAATAGATGGGTTGCTATCCGTAAGAGAGTTAAGCTTCCTTTGAAGTTAGGTAATTCTATTTAATGGAAACAAGTCTCACTCTAGGACAAGCATGAAAACCTCAAAGGCTAACACAGGCCAAATAAACAAGGTTTAAGTTTATGTGGGCCACAAAAACCCAGAAACTTCAATTTTCATAGAAACGTAGGTTTATTTTGATAGAGACATGAATATAAAGGGCTGAAATAAATGAGTAATCATGAACATAAAATAATAGAACATTTTAATAAAAACTAATATTTTTTCTTGAACATTAACTTATCAGACACTGAATAATTACACAAATTAATAAGCATAACACAAATAAACCGATTTTTCTTGCTCTCTGAAAGCGAAATATTTCCTGTTGCACACACCAAACAAGTCAGTACAAGGCAATGGGCTACTAAAATATTTACTGCTAGTGTTAGTGGAGAAAAATGGTGACCTGAACGTAAGATGTGTAAGGGAAATGAATGCAACATGATTATAGTAATTAGTCATTAGCGAACATTGTAGTTCGTTATTAATAATTATGTATAACAGAATATTGTAAAAATTAAGTTACAAAATTTTTTATTAAAACATTTCTTACATACCATTATATTGGCTGGGCCACAAAAATATTCGTTGTGGGCTGCATGTGGCCCGTGGGCCGCGAGTTTGACATCCTTGCTTTAGAAGAAGTGGATTTCTGTGTATTTGGGTCAGAATCTATTGAAATGCAGTGTCCTCATAAAGGATAATGTATGTGAGGGGAGGACACCAAGATTTAGATCCCAATAACTGCCATATGGCGAGGACTTTAAGGAAGGGACGTGTATGATTTTTGCTCTATGTTCTATTTCTCCTCTGCCCTTCAAGTTCATGTTTAGCTTTAGAGTTTGACATTCTTTGACCAGCTCAGTACAGTTCTACCCTTTTTAGGAATCCTTGCCAGTCATATCTCCCACTTCTATGAAGCATTTCTTGGGACTTGAACGCAGGGTAAAAGCAGCACTGGCTGCTCTGTTTATAGCAGAGGTGCGGAAGTGGGGAAACTTTTTCCTGCCAAGGGCCACTTGGATATTTATATCATTCACAGGCCATACAAATTATCAACTTAAAAATTAGCCTGCTATTTTGGTCAAACATTTAATTAACTCACCCCTAATTTCTTGGTAGGGCCAGGCCAAATGATTTGGCAGGTCTTATAAGACCCTGGGGCTGCACAGTCCCCACCCACCCTGGTTCATGAGGAGAGGAGCCAATCCGGCCAACAGTAGGATAGGACAGATAACCTTTGTGTTAATTACTGTAATGGCTGCTCTGAGGACTGCTCTGCTCTCTGCATTGTTCCACCCACAGATTCCCTAGGGCAGCAACCTTTCCGACCTCAAGAACCACCAGTGGTCTGAGGACACCAGGACCACTGCCCTAGGGGACTCCTTACCAGCCATCTCCAGTGTGTGAGTTTATGTTGTAGTTCTTTGATTTAGTTTCTTAGACAATTCAGTCCTATTTTTTTTTCAATTATCTATAAATTACTTAGTAAATGTGATAATCTATTAGAACTTTTTGTTTTCAGCTCTGTTAGAGGTTCTTTTTTTAAAAAAAAATAGCTGTGGTTTCTATTGGGGATGTGAGAGGGAGAAGAATTAAATATGTATACTCCACTCCTCATCTTAAACTGGAAGTCTTTATTAATATGCATTAATATATGAAAGCGCTCCATAGACCATGAAATATTATTGAAACTTAACAGATGAATTTGCCCTTCTCCTCTTACCATCATCACCCTCCTCATCACCTTTAACACATCCAATCTGCGGATGTGAGATCTGAATTTTCTAGCCCTATGCTTCTAGAAGATATGTAAAGTGGAATTTCAGACTACCAAACAAAAGAAAGTGAAATATTCAATGAGAAGAAAGCCACAGTGAAGGAGGGCTACTGTGTCCAAGAAAGAAGGCATGTCTAGGCATCTGCTTCTGAGGTCAGCTCCTCTAGGCCATCTTCACTTTCCATCATGTTTTACCTCCCTTTATTCTCAACACAGGGATTCTCGATGTTCCAGATTTTCCAGTTTTTCTGTTGGTTTCAAAAGCAGTGCTGAAAGGTATCTACTACCAGCACTATCATTTTATGTCAGTTATTTATCAATACGGGTCGCCCTGCTGTTTGTTCTTTTGTATCAGCAAAATTGTGAGTAAAGAATGGATATTAATAACATACTAGCCCATCGTGCAATATTGCGTGCAGTAGGCTGCCCACCGCTTCTGAGAGAGCCGGTGGGAACCGCAGCGTGCCACTGGGAACCACACTGCTTCCACGGGAGCCATGCAGCTTCCATGGGAGGCAGAAGTGAGCTGCCAAGTGCCCCGGGAGCCAGGAGGGAGCTGCACCTCTTCCTCAGGAGGCAGGAGGGACCCGTGCTGCTTCTGCAGGAGGCAGACCTCCCATGTCCTCTCCAGGCCTGTGCTCAGCCTCAGAGGCTGTGGACCAGCCCTTCTGACCCTGTGTCTGCTCTGCTCTGGCTCCGCGGAGCCAGCCCAAGCCAGGCACAGTGACAAAGCAAGCGTTCCACCAGGCTGTTCAGATTGCCTGCTCTCAGTGGCTGCCTCCCTGAGACTGGGGGACTCCAGCGGAGCTGAGAGGACTGGGTGCCACCATCTTGTGACTATGGGCACCACCATCTTTGTGGCAGAGTGACAGTTAATTTGCATATTACCCTTTTATTAGATAGGATGTTTAGGGAAAAACAAAATGTTTTTATTATAAAAGTAAGATAATTGTGGAACATTAAAAACATAAACAAGGAAGAAATAAAATTGAAAAATTAACTAGAGAGGAACTTTCAAACATTGAGTATGTACTTCCAGTCTTTATACATTCATAGACTTTCAGGCACATATACCCTGTTTCCCCGAAAATAAGACAGTGTCTTATATTAATTTTTGCTCCCAAAGATGTGCTAGGTCTTATTTTCAGAGGATATCTTATTTTTCCATGAAGAAGAATACAGTACACATTTATTGTTGAACAAAAAAAAAAAGAAAATTTATTACCTGTGTGTCCACACAATGTGCCCGACTCCTGCCCTGCACGACTCACTGTCTAATTGTGAGTCAGTCAGACTCTGTCAGGGCAGAGCGAGCAGCAGGCGGCAGCTTGTTCTGGTGGCGGTGCAGGCTCTCTGATTAAAAGAGACCTCGCACTTCCTGTCTGCTCTGACTATGCTGTGGCCAACAGTGAGCTGCCTGGTGATGCCCGCCACTATGGCCCAGAGTCCAGAGTTATGGTAGTTTCAGGGGACCTTATTATCAGGGAGGCTTTATGTTCGGGGTTGCTTATTATCGGAGAGGTCTTATTTTTGGGGGAGGTCTTATTTTTGGGGGATGCCTTATATTTCAGCAAGAGGCAAAACTGTAAGTAGGTCTTATTTTCAGGGAGTGTCTTATTTTTGGGGAAACAGGGTATGATTTTATTTTTTTCTAGAGACCCAGTGCACAAATTTTATGCATGGATGGAGTCCCTAGTCCTGGCTGGTGGTCAGAGCTGATCAGGGCCTTCTGGCTGCCACATGGAGCCTTCCCTTCCAGTGCCCCTCCCTCTAGCCAGCCACGCCTTCCTGCTGGCCACTGGTTGCTGGATGGGGCCTGCTGGATGCGGGGGAGAGACTGTGGGAGGTTGGCCAGCATGGGGAGGGATGTAGGGAGGTTGGCTGTGCAGGAGGTTGGCTGTGAGAGCAAACTGACCACCAGGGGACAGCTCCTGCATTGAACGTCTGCTTCCTGGTGGTCAGTGACCAGTTGTTCCAGTTGTTCTGGTTGTTTCAGCATTCTGGTTGCTTAGGCTTTTATATATATACTAAAGGCCTGGTGCATGAAAATTTGTGCACTGGGGGAGAGGGGTCCTTCAGCCCAGTCTGCACCCTCTCACAATCTTACTCCCAGCTGCTGGCAGCTGGCCCTGCCCCCACCACTGCTACTGCTTGCCATCTGTGCAGTGTTTCCCCCCATTCCCCTGCCACTGGTTGCCCCCCTCTGTAGGCGACAGGTATGAGGTGTGATCACTTGGCTGGCCTGGGCCTCCCTCTGAAGGGTGATTGCTGGCCAGCCCCGCATACTTGCCATAGCATTGCTGGCTGGTGGCCTGGGCAACACTCTGTGTGCAATAGATGGCGGGGCCCTCAGATCAATAACCCCATGAAGGGAGGCCCTGCCGACCCACTGCAGCATCACCAACTGGTTAACCTGGGCCTCCCACTTTTATTTATTTGTTTGTTTTTAAGTAAGAGTAATTTTTATTGAGAGATAGAAAACTGAGTACTATGAAGGTTTACCAGGATGGAAATGCACCCCACCTCTGCCCTGCCAACCCCAACATCCAGAAACTGTAGTACTTATAAGTTACATGCAATGGACATAAATGCTAAATATCTGTTCTTAACAAACAAATCATAGCATATTTATACTGTATCACATCGAGTGATTATAGAAATCCATTTATATACTAGTTGCCCGGTGCACGAAATTCATGCACATTAAAAGGGGATTAATTAGAGGAAATATTTTAATATTGCTATTTGCCCTTTCTCTATAATAGAAGTGTTAGAGAAGAAAGAAAATCAGTAAAATGTGTATGAAAATCTTCCTCCTGTCAGAGTCTGGGGTGCACTGCGGGACCCAGAGTTGTCCCCACCCGCCCGCTGTGCCTCAAAATTGCGTGAGACCCAGACTCAGCTATCCACACCCTCATTGGGTGAGATCCAGACTTGGCCATCCCTA
The DNA here is from genome assembly GCA_004026665.1 of Murina feae. Lineage (NCBI taxonomy): Eukaryota > Metazoa > Chordata > Mammalia > Chiroptera > Vespertilionidae > Murina > Murina feae. The sequence goes on from PVJC01004916.1 coordinate 38,589, forward strand.
CCCTTGTCAAGCCCCATCGGTCAGGAGGTGCAGCCTCCGGGCCCCTGTCAAGCCCTGCAAGGTGGGGGGCACAGCCTCAGGTCCTCTGTCAAGGTCTGCCAGGTGGGGGCACAGCCTCAGGTCCCCTGGTGCATGCCGGGCAGGGGGCACAGCTTCAGGTCCCTCAGCACACCCTTATGTCCTCCAGCCTGGCACTGGGGCGGGGGGCACAGCCTGAAGTCCCCTGGCTTGGCAACTGGATGAGGGGCATGGCCTCAGGACCCCCAGCCCAGTGCCGGGGTGGAGGGTGTGGCCTGGGGTTCCCCATAAAGCCCTGCCAAGCTGGGCTTGCAGCCTGAGTTTCCCTGTCAAGTCCAGTGGGGCAGGGGGCATGGCTTGAGATCCCCCATCAAGCCCTACCAGGCAGGGGGCATGGACTGAGGTTCCCTGGCCCAGCACCGGGGTAGGGGGCATGGCCTCAGGACACCTGGCCCAGTGCTGAGGCGGAGGGTGTGGCCTGAGGTCCCCTGTTAAGCCCTACCATGCAGGGGTTGCAGTTTCAGGTCCTGTGCCCCAGCCCAGAGCCACATAACCTCAAGTCCCGGCTGATTGATCTTCAAAGCTCATTAAGGGAACTGGACCTCCTCTTGAGTTACGGAAAACCTGCCTCAGCTGTGGGTGCAGCCATCTTGTGCTACGGAAACCCTGCCTAAGCTGTGGGCTAGCCATCTTTGTGACAGAATGATGGTCAATTTGCATATTCCCTCTTTGTTAGATAGGATTGATTGCTTGTATAAAATCTTTTTTTTTTTTTGAAAAAACATTAAAAAAAAAGAAAGTATAAAAAACATGTGCAGTTGAAAGCCCTACCAGGAGAGCCAGTCTGTACACATTCAGTGAGTATGTGCTTTGGAAGGGCGCCTTGTGGCCACAGCAACTCCAGCAGGGCTGGTGAGGGTGCACCCTAGCTGCCATTCTGGGCGGGACTGAGTTGGACCATAGTGGGTGGGTATACCAGGGCCTGGCACTGTGCCCTTCTCCAGCCTTGCATCAAGATCAGGGTCAGGATCAGGTCAAGACTGGGAGCAGGCAGATTGCAGTTTCACTCTGAATTCCATACTTAGCCTAATTTTGGTTGCAACTCATGACTTTTCCTGGCTGTTTGGATGTCTTTTAGGTGGGTGCCTTGGCATAGAGGCTGGAGAAGGGCTCACAGCTGCCTGGTTGGGTGTCTCTCTGGCCCAGAGTTTCTGTCTTGCCTCCTGAAAGCCTAGGCCCAGAGGAACAGGCCCCACTCAGGACTACTTTGGTCTCAGCCCTTGGTCCTGGTTTTCATCAACCCAGGTTTCTTCCCCTGGTGTGGCTGATCTGAGTTTCACAAAAAAGCCTGGCCGATACTGGCTGTGCTGAGCCTCATTTAAGAGTTTTTCATGCAGCAAGGAAGAGCCCTTGGGGACGCCCCTCCTCCTCTCTCTCCTCATCTCCTCCTCGTCGTCTTCCTCCTCCCAGCCCAAGATCGCTTCTCCAGCTGCTCCAGCAGTGGGTTGCCTTCTGAGTTGGGGGTCTTAACGCTGTCAGTCCTGAGGATGCAAGTGGAGTGATACCAGTTGAGTAACAGGATGAGCTGCTGCCACTCTTTGCTTCAGCTCCTCCATCTGGGTTTTCAGCTCCGCATTCATCAGCTCTAGCCATTCAGATTCCCGCTGCAGAAACTCCATCCACTATTTCTTCTTATTCTGGCATCAGGCTGTCACCACTTTATTCTTTTCCCAGTGCCTTTTCCTCTGCTCCTCTTCCTCATCTAGCTCACTTTTCACATATTGAGGCCTCTTGCCCAGTTTCACATCCAGGAAGTGCAAGCGGACGATCATGGCCCCAATGTTGTGGATGTCAGCGTATTTCAATTCCTCTGTAGTCAAGGCCGAGCTGGGGAGTACGATCAGGGGGCCGAGCCCTGGCAGAGAGTCTACAGTCATGGAAAGGTCTGGGATCTGCCCAGGCATCATAGCAGGAGGAGTGGCAGTCCAGCCCTGCAGAAGCTGTGGGTAGAGGTGGTGACCCTGAGGCCTGGGCCAGGCTGCAGGTGGTATGCCCACTCAGGAGCCATTTTGACACCAGCCCCACCCTGCAGCGTCCACCACTGCCAGCACCTCTCGTTGCAGCCTCCTAATATCCCTCCCACAGGCTGTTGCAGGTGGCCTGGGTCTCCTTCTTTGAGGCAATGGATCATGGGGCTCTGCCTGCCTGCCCAATCACTGCTAACCACTTGCCTGCCTGCCTGATCACCCCTAACTACTTGCCTGTCTGCCTAATTGCCCCTAACCACTTGCATGCCTGCCTGCCTGCCTGATTGCCCTTAACCACTCTGCCTGCTTGCCTGATTGCCCCTAACCACTTCATGGGTAATGGGGCCAGCCTGGGCTAGGGACCATGGTCATTCTGGTTGTTCTGCAGTTTCGGTTGCTGGCCTTTTATTATATAAGATATTTTTTTATCCTAATGGGAACATTCTGTAAATGGTTTTGATTGCTTTAAGATACTTATAAATATCTCAATAAGCTATAACATGTCTGCATCTTTTCTGCTATTCTGGTGTCCTTTCTCCCTTACCTATCTATCGATAGTTGCACATATCAGTCAATATATTTAACCTTGTAAAACAACAAATCTGCCTCTCAATGATTTGTATGGATTGAAGGTACTATATATTGTCCTACATATTTGTACATGACTTTTTTTGTCACCACTAATTTCATCAGTTAAGCTAGGACATTTGTCCATTTGGATGAATATGTGGCAACATCATACTGGAAAACAAAAGGCATTACTTGTGCTGTTCCTTCCTGGGCCTGCCCATCTGGTAGGGATTGCTTTCCAGGGACGTTCACTGATGCACAAGGTTGAGTGATTCTTTAAAAATTATACACTGTCACACAATGCCCAAGCCAGAAATATAGACTCTTGCTAGACTTTTTCTCATGCTCTTTTTTATTTAACCAATTAATTTTTATTTTGTATTCTCTAAAACTCTTGCATTCCTTGTCTTCCTAAAGACTGCTTCCTTCCACTCCACTCTGCTCCAACCTTTGCAGTGTATTGTTGCTAATATGGTCTTGAAAAATTCTGACCACATTATTCTAGTTTTTGAGATAGCATGAGACTTGAAATTAAACAGACTAGGTCTGAAACCTGACTCCTCTGCTTACCAACTAGTTGTGTGATCTTCGGAAATATCTGAGCTTTGGATGCTTCAGTTTTCTTATTTGTAAAATGGAAAAGTAACAGTGCCTATTTCAAAATTGTTGTAAACATTAAATTTGTTTGTGAGCATCAACTGCCTAGAACAGTGCTGGGCAAACTATGTAGGTTCAATTATACATGCTAACAATTATCTGAAAAATGTAATGTCTTCTAAAGAATACTTTTTGAACTTCTTGCATGCTTTAATAAACGTCTCTGCCTGGTTGCTAGCTTGATCCTTTGTGAAAGGTGTGCAAGGGGAAGCCAAGCAATATTCTTTCTCATCATTGATGTTTCTATCGCTCTCCCTCTCATTTCTTCTCTGAAGTCAATAAAATGCATATATTAAAAAAATACCTCTATATTTTACCTCTGACTTCATCCCAAATGTATCTCTTGCTTCTTCTTCATTTTTACCTTATTCTTTGACCAAAGTGACATGCATGTGATTCTTTAAATGTACCATGACCTTCAGATGCAGTAACACACACTTTTCCTTCTGATTGCATTCCTGGCTATTGGCATGAGCAGAGACCAGCAGGGGACAGAGATTCAGGCCACGTAACTTCCAGACTATGTCTCCTCCTAATCCAACATACTGTCGTTTTCATACGCATCCTTTGTTCTACTCTCCCGAGTGTGTTCCTACGAGCATGGTAGAGTTACTGAGGGCTGGTGTGTTCCTGTGAGCTTGGTGAAGGCACTAGGGTCAGTGGTTCTCAACCTGTGGGTCATGACCCCTTTGGCAGTTGAACATCCCTTTCACAGGGGTCACCTAAGACCATCCTGCATATCAGATATTTACATTATAATTCATAACAGTAGCAACATTACAGTTATGAAGTAACAACGAAAATAATTTTGTGGTTGGGTCACAACATGAGGAACTGTATTTAAAGGGCCAGAAGGTTGAAACCACTGCACTAGATGATGGTGATGAGGTGGGGTAAAGGGAACCTCCAAAACAGCATTTAGTACATGTGAAAAATCTATTCTTATATTAAACTAGTGGCCCAATGCATGAATTTATACACATTGAAATAAAATTAATTAGAAAAAATATTTTAATGTCATTAATCCCCCTTTATAATAGAAGTGTCAACCAAATTCACAATTGACGATGACAGGTCAAAACACACATGTGTAATTGGCACCAGCGAGAAATTTATATCTAATATAATAAAAGAGTAATATGCAAATTTACCCTTACTCCATTACACCCACAAGCCACGCTCACCAGCCAATCAGGAGCAAATATGCAAATTAACTCAACTAAGATGGCGCCAGCCACAGAGCTCGAGTTGCCCCTAGGCAATGGTGGAAGCCAGGGCTCTGCAGGCCCTGAGCTCTACTCAGGGCTACAAAGTTTCAGTTATAGAAGATAAACAAACCCCAGATACCTGCCCAACTGGGGCAACCCAAGTGTCAAGTGAGGGACCAAGGCAACAAAGTTTCAATTATATAAGTTAAATAAATCTGATACTTGCTTCTAGCCAGGCACCCCAGTAGGGACCCAAACCCTGAAGGGCCTGTGGGTAGCCTGAAACAGCCCTCTGCCCCTCACCCAGGCTGGCCAGGTGCACCAGCAGGTGGACATCCTCCGAGGGGTCCCAGGCTTCGAGAGGGCACAACCTGAGCTGAGAGACCCCCTGAGTGCACAAATTTTTGTGCACCGGGCCTCCAGTATATAGATAAACTTGTTAATTAGACCTGCTTTATGATTTAACTAAACTTTTTCCCTCCCACCCCAACTTCTCTTTCAGATAATTGTCAGCAACATAGCAGTAAATATCAACACAAAGCAGATTATTATTGTATTCCATGCAAGGAGAATAAAGGGTAAAATATTTAACTTCAGCAGTGTTTGACTATATTCTGCACAGTGAGAAAACCTGAAGTCATTTTCAAGGTCCAACATTTCTTCTTTTCAGTGAGGTCAAGTATCTAAGCTTTCTAAATCTTGATTTTCCAGTTCATGAAAAGAAAATAGGATTCTACCAAGTCTCCTATCTACCTACTCCAGGACTTCTGTGAGGATCAAATGAGATGAGGTACGGGAAAATGCTTCACAGACATTTGGTTAAAGTGTAAAATATTTCTACCTGGCAATAAAGCAAGTCGTGTTCCTGGGCTGAAGATACTACAAGGAGGTTAGTTGCTAGGGAGAAGAAGCAGGGCATTGCTATGTGACATCATTACCCGGTGCCCACAGCAACCGTTTCTGGGCTGGACTGGGCTGTGGGCTGCATTTTGTGTCATGGAGTCTTGGCAGCATTGGCTGCAATTTTGAGGGGTGTTGCTTCGGGGTGGTGTCAGTGCCTGTCTCACTTTGGGGAAGCCGACTGTTGCTTTCTCAGCACCAGGTACCCAGTACTGTTTCTTTGTAAATGGCCAGTGTGCGTCATGGCAGTTCCTGTGTTGAGTGTTTGCCCATGGTGGTCAGTGCGCATCATAGCAATAGGTCAGACGGTTGGAGGGACACTTAGCTTTTAGCTTTCATATATATAGATATGTGGAAAAACATGGATACTATGGCTTTTTACTTGGGGGCAATTGGGTGTAACTCCAGGTTCCTAAAGATGACTATTATCAGGAAAGGTTCTGATATGGATATTGTAGCTGAGAGTGGTATTTTGGAGTCATGGGTGGTCAGCTGGGGTTCTGTTGCTTCCTTCTGCTGTGCTACATGGGCCTCTGCTTGAGGTGCCCTGAACCAGCTGAGCAGATCTAGGCTGGCTTTGGACCTTTCTCAAGGTGCCTGCTCTTCCTTTCATTAGTGTGAATAATCAGGGTTTGATTATAAAGTATGCCCGGGCCAAACACAAGGGTTTTTAAAATTGTCTGCTGTTTTAGATTATCCAGGCCACTGATCCCCCTTCCTTAGCATGGATAATTGAGAGTGGACTGGGCTAAAGAATGTTAAGCAGAACCAATTGACAAAATAAATGAGATTTTTAAAATCCTTTACATTTTGATAATAGGAAAAAACCTCCAACTTCGTTGACTTTTTTTTTTTTAATTTAAAAGGGCCCAATTTATATTTTGAAACTGTAAATGTATTGGGTTGTTAAGATGATTCAAAGTAGGAATACATTTTCTATGATACAACCATTTACAACCTATTTAAAGTGTATACCAATTACAATGTGTACTTAATAGAGGTAGGGGAAATTTTAAATATAGATGAGAGGTTGGCCAGTTTCGCATTCAATGTCAAATCTTACAACCATGTTTATGTTTCAAGTAAGTAGCAGGAAGAGAGTGGGAGTCACTTCAAATTCTGAAAATCTCTCTCTTGATAGTGGAGGCTGAAAGTCTTTGCTCCTAATGAGCAATCATCATGGAGAGAAGAGCATTTTTTGAATGTTTGTGTATAATTGACAGGATCTTGATTCCTGGGAATATCCAAACTCATTCTCTTCTCATTTTCATCCTCTCATCTTTTCCCATGCACCCCTTAGTACAGGGAGAAATGTATTTACATGTCACTTGACTGGGAATTTAGATGACGTTTTCTCTAAGGAACAATCTTATAAATAGGGATAGGTGTCACTGAATAATGAAACAAATAGATTTTTTGGAGGTTGGCTTGGGAATTTAAAACATATTGTAAAAGGCAATGGTGAGTTTCTGGGCAGTTGATTCATAAATAAGATTTTGAAACATTACCCATTTTTACATTGAGAATTACCAAGCTAGAGCTTAAAGTCCCCCCCAACACCCATGAACAATCACTTAAATAGAGGCTTTGAGACTTGGGGGGAAAAGTGCATTATTTACTCCAAAAACAATAATCTTACTTTGGAGTCATTGTAGTCCATCACACAGATGCATACTTGGGGATGTTTGAAAGAGTAACATTTTCTCGTGATGGTCTATTACATTATATATCATATACATTATTATCCAGGCACAGGTAGGGAAGCCCATCGGCCCCTCTGTAACAGAGTGAGGGAAACAGACTCCTTCACAGGGTGAAATGTTACAAAGGGGCTTTGGCCTTGCCTCCTGTGTTTATGTAAAGAACAGAATACGGTCTGTATCCATGTTCTATTGGGAGGCCTTGGTTCCCTGGCATGAATTAATAATTAAACTCAATTAAATGAATGTTTATTTGAAGTACTACTATGTAGGTCATCCTGGTTAGATATTTATTTACTGTAGGTAATAGATCCTGATGGTTTAAAAAAGTAAACATGATCATTTGAATCCAATATTCTAGTGAGGGAGACTATGATATGCTGTAACAATCCTCACGGTAGATAGACAGAATGCTATTGGAGAATAGGTGGGAGCGTGGGGCTACAAGAATAGGGGGCTATTGTATAGGGATCAAAGTTGGGCTTTATGAAGCTTGTTATGTTTTGTTTTCAGGGAAAGACATAAGGAAGGGCATATAAATCAGAAAACATTTTGAGCCAAGGCACAAACGTGTGAATAGTCCTGCTGTATTAGCAGAATGGTACGTAAATGGTTTAGAATTCTAATACTTTAAACTGTATTAGAATCATCTGGAGTTCTTATTCAAATATAGATTTGGGGGGCATCATATCATGATATATATAGCAGTGTTTACAGATGGGGCTCAGAAATTTACTTCTTTTTTTTTTTTCTAAGAGCTCTGTGTGATTTTCTGTAGATTGCTCATGCTTAGAGAAAGCCTGCCACAGGCAATGTTTGCTGATGATAGGGTGACTGACAGGATTTGAAGCTGGGAAGATAGAATAGGTCCATGGTATTGGGATCATGTACAATAGATTCTTGGTAGCTATAAAATATTCTTAAGCAAAGAGAATAATACGATCAGATCTGTTTATTAGAGTTTACCTGCAGTGTGGAGAATGCACTGAAGGATAGACACGCGGAGGCTAGGGAATGGTTGTTAGGCAATTGCAGATGATGCAGATGATGAAGACCTGCATTTGGTTGGAGAGGGCAAGAGGGAGAAAAAGCCTGAAGAGATATCGCTGAGGGAGAACCAGAAGGATGTGTTCATAAAACCAGTGTAGGGAATGAAGGAACCAGGAGGAAGACTAAGCTGAGTCTTGTGATTATAACTTAGGTAACTGGCTGACTGACGGTGCTATGAATAGAAATCAAATACTCTGGAGATGGAGCAAATTTGGAGTTGGTGTGACTAGATTCAATTTGGGTTTGCTATTGCAGCGGGTCTCAACCTGTGGGTCGCTACCCCTTTGGCGGTCGAACGACCCTTTCACAGAGGTCATCTAAGACCATCCTGCATATCAGATATTTACATTATGATTCATAACAGTAGCAACATTACAGTTATGAAGTAGCAATGAAAATAATTTTATGGTTGGGTCACAACATGAGGAACTGTATTTAAAGGGCCAGAAGGTTGAGAACCACTGCCTTAAGGTATTTAAGTGGGAATTACTTGGAGGTAACTAGAAAATCTTATCTCCATTTCTGGTTGAATTTACTGATAGTAACCCATTCATTGGTGATAGTAGAAGTCATAATGGAAGAGAATGTTTGAACCAGGGCCTAGTGGTCATGAAAGAGGAGCAAAGGTTACAAATTCTGGATTAAATGATGAAAAGAATTGAAAAGGCTCACAAGGAACCCAGGTGAAATCAACATTGTTTCAGAATATTAGAATGACTAGGAAGGTCTTTAGAAACCTTTCTGTCCAGTGATTTGAAAACATTTTTTTTTTTTTTTTTTTTTTTTTACTGCAGAAGATCTAGGTTCTCAAGGAAAATATAACTCAGATGTGTAATAAAACAGATTCAGATGGAGCCTCTCTGGTTGGGGCGAGGAAGGGAGGACCTGTGCCTCCCTGTCTACCATTCCTCTCTTTATTGATTGTTCCCCACATGACAGTTGTCGACTCCTCTCCAGGGAAGATGGTTTTACAACATCAACATCTATGTACACTTATTATTTTATGGAGGCCAGAGAGATGGATTGACACGATCAATAATAACCGAGGGGGGATGTGATGTGAAAAGGCTCATGAGCAACAAAGTACCAACGAGCAACATGAAACCCATAGCCAAAACCAGTGGGGCAGAAAATGCATGGTTCTGAGGGAGGGGTTAATTCTGAGTAGTGACATTCATGGAAGGAATGGCAGGGGTGCTTAATTTTGGAGGCTAAGGAAACATTTAGGGACTCTGTTCCTTGTCCATCTAAAAGTCAGAGCTAAAGGACTGGGCTGGGTTGGATAAAGAAGTGAGTCTCTTCAACTTCTACACAGTCAAGGCAGTTGCCACATGTATGGCATCCCAATTATTGCTCAGACCCATCCAAGTTCCCATGGAAGTAGAACTTTAAAGATGGGGTAAGCTGGAGAATCAAAGTGAAGGAGAGAGTAGCTTTCCTTTCCACGTGGGAGGGGTTACAGAGGGGCAACTTGCTTGGTGGTGATGAACGTCTTCATAACTTGTCTTAAAGCTATATTTGCAAAGTCAGCATACTCTGCTTATTAGAATGCATATGCATATTTATTTAAAAAGGCTGTTTCAGGGGGGGTTGTTGATGGAAGACTCCTCTAGACTGCCAGTTGGCATACAGTAGATATGATTGGTAGCTACCAGTCAGTCTTTAACATGAAAAGTACAGAAAACTCTGTATTCAGGGAGTTGTTTTGAGACATCAGCAGAAATCTGCCAAGACTGAAGGCTGACCCAGTGAATCCTGAGGGACCTTGAGGAAAGTCAATTCATTTATGCATCAAAAGGAATCTCAAATTATTCTAAATGGCGTTTGCTGCTCAGAGGGTTCGGCTCTTGAATTAGCAAGCTGCAGCAAGTTCCAAGCTGGCGTTCTTTCTTAGAAAAATGCTTATGGGATATAAATCTTTTAAAAGTGCATCTCATTGTACCAATTGTTTCTTTTAGGAAAAATAAGCCCATCAGGTTGTTATTAAGTGGTCTATTTAATAGTGTCAATAAATTCTAGAATTGGAGACTGGGTATTGTTATTTCAGACGTTTTAATGGTCCCCATTGTCTAAGTTACTTGGCTTAGGCTTGTTTGACCTTTGTTTGTTTTAAGGGCGTGGAAAAATTTCGCAAACTTCACAAGAGTTGATATAGTGGTTTTTCATATACCGGATATCGAAAATATTTGAATTAACTTAATAGTATTTGAATGATTAGACCCCATTGATACAAAGTGAAATAGATAATTGCAAATTATAGATGAATCAAAAAACTCAAATAAAAATTGATACTTTTTTTACAAAAAAACTTAAATTATGACATTTATTAATTTCGGTTTAATTATAACTATGTAATAATTATTCAGAAAAAGGACTGGAAGATTCTGCTGCAAAATATTAATATAGAGTGGTAATGTAATCTAGTAGTTACTGCCACCTACTAACTACTGGATTAGGAAAACAAGACTTCTAATTTGACTTTCACAAGCAATTGGTCTTGGTGTTGGTACTTAACCTCTTTATAACTCACTTCCCTCAGGTGAATATCATCTACCTTTTGGAGGTTATTGGGAGTAGTGCATGAAGTCATTCTGGCAATCTCTTAGCAGAGGACCTATAAATTTTTTTTTAAAGAACTCAATACATGTTAGTCCTTATCGTCATTATCCTCGCCACCATTATGACTACTACCATCACCATCACCATCATCAGTGTCATGTGCCAGAAGTCAATTCCAGCTTGTCATAATTGCAAGAGTTTCATGGAAAGGTTGATGGAACTTGGGGACTCAAAAAGGGCTGAGTCACATATGTTATCACCTGTTGGGAATGGCTGGTAGCATTTTCCCAAACCTGAAAAGGGATGATTGTTTGCTGCCAGACAGCTCAGGCCATCTTAATCTACATGTTATTGCCTCCTACTGGCCAAACACCCAAACAGCCATAGGCTAATTCTCCCCATTCTGACAATGCCTCTGTGTATGAAAAAACCCTGACTCTTTGAAGTGCATATCTCTGCCTTGCCTCAGGACAATTTGTGTTAATAAAAAGCACCGGGTCCTGAGATCTTAGTTTCTTAAGCTAGGCTCCTCTGACCCCCAAATGCCTTTCAAAATTGTATTTCATCTCCGCACTCTTGCTTAAGTTACACACAGCCCCTTTCCCAGATTGCTGAGCCCTTCTTAATGCTGGAACAAGAACCCCGGCAGTCATGGCCATCGGGTGTCTCCAAGAAGCAGATGCCAGGATGGTATCAAACACACAAGTTTATTAGGGTAAATGTCCATGAAGGAACCTGTAGTGAGAACCAGAAGAGGCTGGGATACAGACATGTTGGGTGAAGGAGTGAGGAAAAGAAGAAAGGAAGCTTGAGAAGCATGTAGTCTGTGGTGATCCGCAGTCACCTGTCAAGAGTCTCACAGCTTCCAGGGACCAGGGTTTCATAGTGGCTTTGTCACACTCGACACTGGCTGGGACCAGCCCAGGGAATTGTGGCCTCAATGCAAACCCCAGCACAAATAATGGATTTCGGGGCTCAGCAGTTGGGGCCTGCAGCCGGTTATGCCCTTTGAGGCTGGGTGTTTGCAAGTGTGTTCTTCAGTGTCTCACAGTTATGAGTGATCTACAAAAATCTTCTCATTATTTTGGCATTTTATTAATTTTGTTCTATTTAATCTGATTACTTTAACATTTGGGAGAAGAGTTCAAACAAAGATTTCAAAATATATTCTTTTTTCTTGGTTAACCCACACTGTGTGAGACTTGCCCGGATCTCACAGTAATCCCCAGCTTTTCTCTTTACTAAACATGTGGGTGCAGCTGTGCCATGACTTCCTTGAAAGGTTTTATGCTTTTGATCCTACTTTAATTTCTAGTTAGAAACTTGATTTGATTAAAGAGTAAAAGTTTAAATGTTCGTAACAGGATTCAATTAAAATAGGTCATTCTTGGGGCTCTGAAAATTGTCACTGGCCTTTGGGCAAATTGGAACAAAAGTTATAAAATTCAATTGGATGCATCCCAACATTTAACAGGACGTTTTGCCTAATAGACTCAATTTGGGAATATTTAGTATAGGTCATCAGCTTCAGCACCTAACAAATGTGTTTGTCTGTTCGGTTCTCCCTTTAGTCATAGCTAAGATCAGGACACCTGAACTCTAATGTACAGAACAAACAATTTGTGGTGGGACCTTGAAGAAAGTCAATTAGTTTCTGTGACTTTACCAGTAGGTTAAAAAGGAGATTGCAATATTGGTGAATAATGTGCTTAGAGATGTTTGCATAAAAGATGCTTTGTCATTGTAAAGTATTATTGAATATTTATGGTCTACCAGACTGAGCCAAATGGCCCAGAGGAAAAAAACAGTCAGATTTATGTAAACCTTGTTCAGTGTCCCAGATACTTCAGGGTGGGTGTTCTATATAAGAATGAATAAATCAATTCTATAAACATTATTTTAAATTTGGACGGTCCATCAATATTATCTGGGGTGTTAGCCAATGTGCCTGACCTATGATATTGAAATAAAATGCCTGCCTCCAGGCAACTATTTCAATCTTAGAAATATTTTTAAAGCCAGAGGCATTGACAGTAATGAATGTTTTCTTAGTTTGATGTCTGCAAAGAAATGTAAATTGGGTCTTTATCTAAAGGCTGCAAGAAATCGTCTCTCATCCATGGGGTTGCTCTGAGGATTCCCAGACTGACATCATGCACCTCATGCTTCTTTTTTTAAAAATATATATATATATATATATATATATTTTATTGATTTCTTACAGAGAGGAAGGGAGAGGGATAGAGAGTTAAAAATATCGCTGAGAGAGAAACATCAATCAGCTGCCTCCTGCACATCCCCTACTGGGGATGTGCGCACAACCAAGGTACATGCCCTTGACCGGAATCGAACCTGGGACCCTTGAGTCCGCAGGCTGACGCTGTATCCACTGAGCCAAACCGGTTACGGCTCTTATGCTTCTTTTTAAAAAAATATGTTTTTATTGATTTCAGAGAGGAAGGGAGAGGGAGAGAGAGAGAGAGAAACATTGACGAAAGAGAAACATCACATCAATCAGCTGCCTCCTGCATGCCTCTTTCTGGGGATCAGCCAGAAACCCAGGTATGTGCCCTGACCATGTGCCCTGACCAGGAATCAAACCATGACCTCCTGGTTCATAGGTTAACCTCCTGGTTCATAGGTCAACCCTCAACCACTGAGCCATGCCGGCTGGGCCTTTTATACTCCTTCTCCTCCCCACCCCCATATTTTGAAAACGATTTTACTCACTGCACATTAGTTTCCTATCATTTTATTGTGAGAAATCTGAGCCTCAAATAAATAATAAAAAGAAAACATTAGCCAGAAACACTGCTCAGGAACTTAATGGGCTTCCCTGCATCATACAATGCAGATGTGCTGGCACGTAAACACGGACAGAAGATAAGAGGCACAGAAGCGATTTGTTTGGATTGGGTCACTGCTTAATCCAAATGGGTTCAGCTCGAGAATTCATGAAACGTGACACTGGGCCAAGAGAAGCTTGCTGTGACATTTCAGATTCCCCTATCTCTTCTAATTAACCATTTCAGGTACAACAAAATGTAGATCCCATACAGGTATGTAAGATCCATAGGTTCCCAGTGTGGACCCGTCTCTGAAGATGAATGGCGCTGCTGTCCTCCAGGGATGGACTCTGACTCAATAATACCTCAAGCTGGGCTTTTAATTTATGTGACGCATTGATTCTGAGTGCAGTTTTCTAAAAGACAAAGACTGTGGCACTGTTGCCTTATGACATAGACTGTCGTTAAATGCATTTGGGTACAGTGCTTACATCTAATATACCTTAGCGAGTCTCAGGAAATCATTGAAAATATATAAAAGAAATTACATATAGAGAAAGCTTGCTATCACAGGAATGCAAAGATTAATACCAATAACAATTATAGCTGACTTTTTAAACAACTATTATTGGCCACCATACTAGATACTTTACACACTTTCTATATAATGACCCCATTTTTATAGATGAGGACACAGACTTAAAGGAGTGAAGTTGTCCAGGGTGAATTAGTACATGCGGATTCTATAAATTTTTTCAATTGCAGAAAAAAAACTAAAACCGCACCTTCCTGATTAGGTAGGTTGCCAGGAATTCTTGCCCCATTTGTTGGTAGGCTCAGAATTCTCTACCTGTGAATATCTGGGTATGACCTGCCTCTCTGCAGGTCAAGCTCTCCTGGTCTGTCCACCTTCTCACTTCTCACATCCTGCGGACGAGGATTCAAACCCCAGAGCCCTGCCTCAGTATCTGCATGTGTGATCCCTGACTGTGGTTGGTCCGATGAATGAAAGATCCAGCTGATTGTGAACTCTCTGTTTTCATGTGCTGAGAAAGGATGTCATGAGCCCATTTTCATGAATGCCAGGTTTAGATAGGAATCCTAGGAAACATATCAAAACGGAATTTATTAAAATAAGGCATTTGGATTTTACTGACAGGCAGAATTGATTTACCTGGCCTAATTCATAGATTTAGGGAACCCACTTTTTGGTTTAGTTGTGTTGTACAATAAAGATCTGTGATTTGGAGTTGATACGAAAATCAAATTAGTGTTTCTAAAATTCTTGGGTTTATTTGCGTCTGGAATCAGACCAGGCAAATTCCCAGGAGTCACTTAGGGTATTTTATGCCCCACATGAGGTCACTAGGAAGTAACAGATGCATTACACGGGGCTGTCTGTCTGTAATTTTCCTGCAGCAGAGGGAGGAAAGAGTTAACAGATGTAAGAGTTGCAGAGGGTGTTCTGGGCAATAGCAGTTTGAAGGCAGGGCATCCTTTGCATTTTAAGCACTGCTGTTTTGATCTCTTGTCTCATAGTTATGTAATTAGAAAACTTTGTTATTATTTCAAGGGAAACAGAAAAAAGGCCTCTGAGAAAAGTACTTGCCCCCGAGGAACAGCTTTGACAGTGCATTTTATCTAGGAGCCCTGACCTCCTTCCCCAAAGGCCTGGAACAGGAAGAGTGCCCTCCTCAAGGGGCTGAGGCCAGAGTGACTACAGAATGTAGGCAGCAGAGGACCCCGGAGCTGTGGGGGTGGCTTTCCCTGGGCACACCCAGCAGGTCTAGGTAGTCTCTGGCTCAGAGAGCCAGTGCAGCCAGCTGGGCCAGTAAAGGAACCAGGACTGGAGTCCTCAAGGAGGCATGGTGACACAGTGGGTTTCTGAAAGGACCAGTCCTCTGGGATTTTTTCTTAGGGGAGAGAGGATAGCCCTCAAACTGTACATCAACAACATTATACACTGCCTCCTAGCAAGTACATTTTAAATGCATCAGTGCGAGCAGGACATCCAATAAAATTTCTCAACAGCTCTTCAAAGAGGACAACCCAGGTATTGTCATCATTTTCGTTTTGCTGTTGAAGAAATGGAGGCACAGAGAGGTTGAGTGCGTTTTTGAAGCCATAAGCATACTACAGCACCGAGATAAGGTAATATGCGGAAAAGACCACAGGATGTTGTCAAGAGCACAGTCTTAGTTCAGTGACAACAGCTCAAATGTTAGTTTCATCATTTACCAGCTCTATGAACTTTTCCAAATCCTTGAACTCAAGGAAACCTCAGCTTCCTTTATATCTAAATGGGGGTGATATTAATAGGAATAAAACATGTGATGGGGTCAAGACATGCTACCCCAAAATATGGCTCCTTGGAAGCTGAAGGAATTTGAGAAAACAGTAACAGGAACGTCACCGTGACCTTCACCCGATCCTTCTCCCTTGAAACAAGTCATAAAACGCTCGTGTGAGAGGTACCTTCTCTATCTCTGAAGGAAAGGAGCGTCCTTAGCTCTGAAAACACAGGGACCCTGAGGAGAATCTTAACAAACAAGCTTTACTAAGTTTCCCCCCAACTTATTACACTTACTTTACACTCCTTAACCTACAATATGCCTCCATGGTTGTCTACCCTTCATCACACCTGCCATAAAGTACCCAGGTTTAACTATTTCTTTCCTTTTATTTGTTAATTTTTTTTATTGATTTTTAGAGAGAGGGGAAGGGAAAGAGAGATGGAGAGATAGAAACATCAATGATGAGAGAGAATCATTGATAGGCTGTCTCCTACATGACCCCTACTGGGGAATGAGCCTGCAACCATGCATGTGCCCTGACTAGGAATCAAACCAATGATTGTGGTTCCTGGATCAATGCTCAACCACTGAACCACACTATTCAGGTGTCTAACTATTTCTTTAGCTCTTCATTTTCTTATATTAAATGCATCTGTATGCTTTTTGCCTGTCACTCTGCCTTTGTTGGTTTGTAGACCTAGCCAGGAACCCTAGGAGGGTCAATGAAAATGTTTTCCTTCCCTGCACATGTGAAATGCTTGCATGGTCTTAAGCAATAATACCTATTATTACTATCATGATGCTTTTCCCCAGTATTTTGTTCCATCCTTTTTTGTGGGGCTCAGATTGGCACAGTGGCAATCAGAAGCTGAAGGTAGCTTAGATTCATGCAAGGTTCTGATGGATAAAAAGGAGAGGAGAGATTCTCTGCCTAAGAAAGAGGCAAGTGCTTTTCACTAGAGGGAGTGGTCCCAGGCATCAATGGCTGCATGCAAAGAGACTAAATCGCAAGATGAAAGAGTAATTGCAGCAGAATAGCAGAGGCAGAGGCAGTTAAGACCAAAAGCCACAGATGTGAAATGGGACCGAGGTCCATGCAGAGGGACTCTGAGAAATCTTTGTAGTTAAAGACATTATGGTCCTCAGAGAACAAAAGACACAAGTACCGGGTTAGAGCCCAGGAGGTTGAGTCCCAGAACCCAGGTTGAAATATTTCCTCTCACTCTCCATTCCTAACGGAATTGATCACCTCTCTGCATTGCTACGTCCACATTTAAAATTATAATCACATTCTGTTCTGTATTATGTCAGTACAGTGCACAAGTAGAACACTGTATTGCTTGTTTTTGTTTATCCATTCCTTAGTGAGGTCAGCCCTTCCTTTCCCTTGAGGAGAAAACATGGTGGGAGGGGGGAGGACTCTGTTTCTATGGTGACCTTAAGTCTTCTTGTTAACTAGAGATTTTCTGTTTGTCCATCAGGGTCCACTTTCCACCTTTCCCTCCTCTTGGCCCTGTCAGCCAGCCTATTTGAGTAGTATCATCCTTTGGCTTGGGTTTGGACTTGATCAATAGGAAGCATTAGCTAGGAGACATTAAAGTCAGGTGGGTGGAGAGACAAACCAGTGTTTGTTCTTCTGGTTCCTCCTCTACTGGATTGCAGTGGGTTGGCGGTATCTCTCTCCTGCCAGGCAGCTCTCAGCAAGCCAATACTGGCTGTAGGTTTTAGAAATATTCTGCTTCTAGCCTTCATGGGCGCTAAGGCTCCTTGCTGCTGCAAGCCCCGAGGTCCTGCACCATCCCTGGTCGCCACCCCCAGGCCCTACTTACACCATTGTACACAGTCCTTTTGTGAAACTCTCCTCAGTTACCCAGCATGAGTGCCATCTGTTTTCTGTTGGGACCCTGGCTGATACATAGGGCATCTTCTGGTTGCAAAAACAGTCTCACTTTTGGTCTTCAGGATCATTAATCTATGAAATACTGCAACTCCAAGACAGATGAAGGGTTAAGTCTCTTTCATAGCTCTAGTGGAGGTCAGGGTGTGAGTTACCTTCTTTCTTTCCCTGCTTCTCATAGTTCCGCATGTTTACCATGGCTTCTGGCCTGGTTGAAGCTGGTTGACCTGGTTGAAGATAAGGTCATAAAGAGTTCTTAAGGTGGGTTCACAATGTCTGATTTTGGCAGATATTTAGAGCTGATTCTCTTTCTCATGGACATGCTTCAGAGACCTCTCCATCTTCCTATCCCAGATACATATCAGGTTGTCTACTTCAGCTGGTCACTTTCCCTCTCCAGCCATTGACTCAGCCTCCATCTATTGAGGAATTATTAATTTTAAAGTATTTGCTGCATTAAAGATGTTTGTTTTCAGGTGTATACCTTTCATTAAGAGAATTTTAATAACACATTCTTCCTTAAAATCATTCTGCTTCTATTTTCTGTTTATTCCAAGATTTATGATTCTTATGAATACCCATGTTTTAATCTGCCACATCACTATTTTTTTATTTTTAATGCAATGTTTCATTTTGTTCCCTCACCCTTTTACCTCCCCACCCATATTTCTTTACTCGTTTTTTTTTTTTTTTTCCATCTAGCACAGTATTCCCCAGAGGAGGTGCTGCTGGCATTGGGTAGGGCCGTTTCTTAGTTGTGTGTGGCTGCTCAGCCCTTGACAGGACCTCATTGCTGGCCTTGCCACTAAATATCCGTAGTGTCCAGTTCTGGGATAACTCAAGCATACTTGCCCATTTCCACATCCTCCTTTGGGCATCATACCACTCCTGACCTTGAACCAGAACTTACTAGCTTGGGACTTAGGTCTACATTTTCCCTTCTTTTGTGGTTATCTTTATTTTTCCTAACTTAATTTTAAATTTTATTTTAGTAACATGGCCATCATTTAAAAATGCAAGTACTGTGAGAATTAGAATACTAAACAATGAAGACAGATTATTTTTTATGTCATTCCACTGTACTTATTATTTATTTTCCCCAAAGCCAACATTTTTGAGCCCCTTTACTATATATTTCTAGTACTTACTTTAATGTTTCTAAATAGCATGTATATACAGCTATGACTTGATGTTTTAGTTGAAAATATAACGTACTGACTTCCTATATGTAAGGCCAGCTTACAGCATCATCCTCACAAAGCCAACTTTCTATTCTCTATTTTTCTAGTTTGGATATTTAACAAATTTTGTTTAAGATCGTTATTCAGTTTTTATGTCATTGTTTTATGTAAATATTGTGCAGAGCTGAGCTAACTTACGTCCTTTTAGTCTAGTGCGAATTTTATCTTGCCTGAGAGTTAATAGTTGTCTATTGTGGTTAGCCTCACTTCTATGATTCTTTCACTAATTCATCCCCATACTGTCTGCCAGAAATGTAAATTACCTCTTGACGTGTTCAAACACATCAGATACTTCATAGTTGGTGTTTGTTTGTTTGTTTGTTTGTTTTTCCCTTGAAGACATTCCTTCTGGAACCCACCATCCTCATGTGACTCAATAGTAAAATGTGCTCCCATGAAGTGTGGTAGTTTTTCTTGTCAGTTTGGGGCCCTTTTATCTTTTGAACTAGCTTTAAGCTCAGGGCTGCTTCTAGATCAGAGTATCTGCTCACCACAACCTCAAGGTTTCTCAAAGAATAGTCATGCCGAATACACTTAATGAATGGTAGTGATAAAAATAAATATTTTTGTCATGCCTTACAAATGGCAATTACTTGAATTTTTAGACATTTTCAAATGAATACTGCAATAACTTAGAGGCATGAAGATAACTTCCTCATATTTCTGTGAGCCAACGAGCCAGCAAACATTATTATTCCTATTTTATGTGAAGCATAACACACAAGGCTTTGGTCAGCACCTACTATTTCCATATCCTGTCTTGTTACTGAAAAGACATAGATAAGTGAGTGTAGATTGGACCCCGCCCTACAGAATGCCAAGATATTTTAAAAGATGACTCTAACACTGTGTGTTAGTTGTGTAGTGGGTGCACCAAGGGGGCAGGATTGCAGTGGGGACTCAGAAAATGCTACTGGAGAGGTGGTGTGGGCCTGGCTGGTGTTGCTCAATGGTTGAGCATTAACCTATGAACCAGGAGGTCACAGTTCAATTCCTGGTCAGGGCACATGTCCGGGTTGTGGGCTTGATCCCCAGTGTGGAGTGTGCAGCAGGCATCTGATCAATGATTCTCTCTCATCATTGATATTTCTATCCTCTATCCCTCTCTCTTCCTCTCTAAAATTAATAAAAAATATATATTTTTTAAAATAGGTGATATGGTAAGTCTGTTTTGGACTTTGAAGAAGAAGTCTACATACACACACATTTATTTATTACTAGACATGATTTACTTTATGCAGGGACTGAGGTCTATTTAGGCCTGCATCCTCTCAAAGGGCATCGTGGTAAAGTGAAAGGGACAAGAACCTCTTTGTAATGATGGCTTCTAAATCAGGAAGCCTGAGCTCCCCCAGACCAAGTCAGACAAGCCCAGATGCTTGATTCATCACCACAGGCAAGATTGCATATATTTTTAGCGAGAGTATTTTCTACATGTGTACTCATATCAATAGCAGGCTACAGAGAGAAGAAGAGAAACTGGCCCCTTGTGGATGTGTAATGAGCGTCATTGCATTGAGCTGAGAAGAGGAGAAAATGGACACTTATTGTGCGCATACCACCTCCCATGCACCCTACTAGGCACTTTTGCTTTCGCTCAGATGGTGTTTTTCAGAACCCCACGAAGCTGATTTTTACATACAGAGAAGTTAGGTAAGAGACAGAGATGGGACTGAACTCACCTCTGCTCAGCTCCGTGGCCTGTGCTCTTCCCACAATGCTTTGCAGCCTTGGCAGTCTTCCATAGATAGGTTTCTAACTAATACTTATATTTTACATCTTTGTGGGAATGCCTTCTATATCATAGAATTCAGAGACATTTTCATTTTCTCTCAAAATTACTAAAAAATAAAATATAGGACCTTATCGTTTCTTGCCAAAAATATTGAAATAATCTGCCAACTGGTCTTTGTGGCCCGAGAGCCTTCTTTCTGCCACTTACCTCCAACATTGCCACTGAGTGACAGGTTTATTTCTGCCGTATTGGGTTCACTGAGACAATTCTTGCTCTTCTTTCAACACTTGCCTTAAAATGTTTCTTCTTGGGTAATTTTGTCTGACAGAAGTAACTCTTGAATGCTTGCTTCTTGATTCACCCATAGTATTTTTGTACAATCTTCATAAAACTCATCTTGATGTGGTATACGATTTATTTGTCTAATATTAACTAGATTGTAAGGTCCTCAAAGGAAAGAGGATGTGCAGTTACTATTCGTAAAATGTATAAATGTGGACTAAAACATTAATTCACAAAGAAAGATTTTATTTAGTCTGAGACTCACGTAAGTTGTCAATAACAGACTTCATAGAGTTTAATGTTTTGGTGTCAATCAGGGTAGGAGTGGTGTATCACATTTTGATATTCACAGTAATTAGCTATATGATATATGATTTTAGGAAAGTTAATCTTTATGAGTCTTAGTTTCCTTTTGTTCTTATTAGTAATAATAATAGGACATCTTCTAAGGGTTATTGTAAGGGAAAGAATGAGGTGGTTGGTATAAGTTGGTATAGAACTGACAGAAAGCTAAGACTCAAAAATTGTGTTTATTATAAACAATGAAATGTATAATAAAGATAGATAAAATAAGTTACATTTTATGTGTATAGTATAGAAATAAAATTAGCATTCATCTAGTCACCATATTTCTAGAACCCTTCTCTAATATTTTCTCCTTAATCCTCTTTCCAAATGTAAGAATTTTGCATTTGTCAATTCCTTGCTTTTTGTTATGATTTTAGCACATGAGAATGCACACCTAAATTTATTATTTAATTTTACATGTTTTGAACATGGTATAAGTGGAAATGTATTGTGTGTATTTTTTGCAACTTGTTTTTCCCTCTCAATATTTTATTTGGGAGATTTATCCATGTTGATCTATGTAGATGTTATTCATTCATTCTTGCTCCTGTATAGTCTTTCAGTATATGACTATACTCTAGTTTATTTATACTTTCACTGATTCATTGTCCTGACAAAGGAAATTGGCAGTTTCCAGCATGGATTTTGTTGTTGTTGCATCACAGATATATATATAATATCTCGGTCTACATTGTAGAAACAGGGTATATGGTGGTACATGAATCACTGGTTTTTGATATATGTGTTCTTTCAACTTTACTAGCTATTTCCATAATGTTCTCCTTCCATTGGTGTATAAACATTCCTGCTATGCAATAATCTCTCTAATGCTTCATATTGCCCATCTTTTAAATGTATGCCAACTGTGTGGGTGTAGAATGGTATCTCATAGTGGTTTTCATTTGCAGTTCCCAGGTTTTTAATGATGTCTTACATTTTTAAAAATGTTTGCTAGCCATGTGTTTCTCCTTCTGTGAAGGAACCATTCACATCTTTGGACCATTTTCTACAGTTTGTTGGTCTTTAAATCAAAACATCCAAATATAATTGTGGGTTTGTGTATTATATTGTAAAGGAAAGAATGAGGTGGTTCATGTATTTTGAATGTCTGTTATTAGGTGTATAAACAGTTGAAATTGTAATCCTCTTGTCCTGGTCAGGTAGCTCAGTTGGCTAGAGCGTCATCCCAATACACCAAGGTTTCAGGTTCTGTCTCTGGTCAGAGCACATACAAGAGTCAACCAATGATTACATAAATAAGTAGAACAACAAATTTATTTCTCTCTCCCTCTCTCTTCCCCTTCTCCCAACCCCTTTCATTCTCTGTGCTTTTCTCCCTCTTATTCTCTAAATTCAATAAATAATTAAAAAAAAATCTTCATTGTTGAAAGTATGTGCCCTTTCCCCCCCCCCATTGACCCCTTCTAGCCCCCTGCCACCCCACTCCCCACCCCAGACCTTCACCACCTTATTGTCCGTGTCCATGGGTTAAGCCTATGTGCATACAAGTACTTTGGTTAATCTCTTCCCACCCCTCT